>PVKM010015080.1:0-28292 GCA_004027735.1 Carollia perspicillata | reverse complement strand
AATACCATATGATTTTACCTATAAGTGGAACTTAATCAGCAAAACAAACAAATGAGCAAAATAGGACCAGAGATTTGGAAATAAAGAACAAACTGACAGTGACCAGAGGAGGGTGGGTGGGGTGGAGAGGAAGATAACAGGGAAAGAAGGGAAAGGGGCAAACAAAGGAACAAGAATAGAGGACTCCTGGGCACGGACAGTGGGGGTGATTGACTGTGGGAGTTGCAGGGTGGGTAGGGGTGAGCAATGGGGAAAAAGGTGGGACAACTGTAACTGAACAACAATAAAATAAAATAAATAAATAAAGGTTTTTATTATAAAGCACTAACATTATATTGTAGTGACTGTATTGCATAATGATATGTGTTTATCACCAGTCTTTTTCCACTAAAATGTAAACTTTATAAAGGTAGGAGTGTTGTCATTGAAAATTTTGTATTTTCAGCCCCTGGAAGAGTGTCTGACATAATAAATGCATACTAAACATTGAATTGAATAAATAAGTGAACTTGTGACAGCACAGACGTCTCCTAATCTCTTCTAGTGAAAAGAATACTGGGTTATGAATTAGGAGACCTGACTTCTTAGTTCTAGTTCTGCTAGTTGAATTAGGCCACTCCATAGCCTCTAGTTAGAGTGTTCTTACTTGTAAAGTAAGAGTTGAATGGAATCTGGAGTTTTCAAATTCTGCATGAGAAAGACGATGTAAAAGAATTTGGTTGGATAAAGGGCATGTTTATGAGTTGCACTTCAGAACACAGTCCCTATTTCAGCTAAAAGTTTTCTGTTTGGAGCTATTTTTACATATTGGGCTTCCACAAAAGCTTGTATTAAGGTTTGAATAGCAGATTTCATGGCTAAGGGGAAAAGTAACATAATCTAGCCCTGATTTGTTTGTTTGCTAGTTTGCTTAGAATGGATATCTCTATTTGCTCAACAAATATAGCATGATTCATTGTAATAAAGCAAAGAGTAACTGTAAATATGATTGTCAACCTAGTCTTTGCACTGTGAAAGTTAATCTGGGGCCATATTTTATCTTGTGTTTTAGAATTTACAAGCTTTGTTTATGTTATATATGTTGTTCGGAAATTAAGAAGCAGAAAAATCATTTTAAGCAATAATTGAATACACTAGTTTTGCTTTGGGGTTTTTAGAGACAAATACAAGTAATGAATTAGAGGAACAGTTATCTCAAATACACATATTAATCATTTTTAATTTCCAAAAATCTTTCAAGATGTTCTAAGCATAGTCAAGTTTAATCTAGGGTCCAGGAAATATACCAATGATTGCTACATTTTAATAGCACACATGTAAATAATCCTTTGCAGAAACTGAGATAAAAGTTTCATCATCAGTTCCTTTGGCTTTTCTACAAACTTTTTATAAAATGTAAACTAAAATAACCATCTACCCCTAAATATATGGTCTGGGTGGCTCTCAACTTTATCTTGGGTAACTTTAAATCAATACACTAGACTTGCTACAGGGAGGTTGGCTACCTCCACTCAAGTGGGGAGAGTGGCTTAGTTTGCACGGTATTGTGAACCTTGGATGAAATGATCACTCACAAGTCCTCCTTTTTGATTTTTATATAAACCTAGCTTGGAAACTCGGTGTGACGGGATGACTCAGTCCTCCTAAATCTCCTTCAGTCCCAAAGCTTTAGGATGCAGTCCAAGAATTTCACATGAGAATCCTTGGATACTTGTCCACTTTTGTATCCAAAGCATGTGGAGAGTGGGAGACAGGAACGACTTTACATTTTTTTTAAAAAAGGAGATATGGAAATAATTGAGTTTAAGTGTTAGTTGTTTATGTCCTAAGGAAATGCTAACTGGGGGCACTGCAGCTCTGCTCTCGGAGATTAGGTGAAACTGACAAGAATGTCACTTCGCTTCCCACACACTCTCCTGACCTAATTTTCTTTCAACAGTCCTCATTTGCCTTCAACAAATTCTCAGCGACAACACGCACACATGGATGAGGGCTGGTCTGCGTGAGAAAGGCCAGAGCAATGTGTTGGCTCCTTAGCAGTGGGATGTTAACGATTGCTGACAGGGGTGCACTTCCATTTGTCCTCGAAATGTGGGCCTTAGGGAGATAACTCCCGTGAAAGCCTTTAAAAATAGGTGGTAGGTGGACCTGAAAATAAATAAATAAACCAATGGATAATCTAAGTGGGTTGAAACCCTTCTCCAAGACAGAGGAAGGGCCTGCATTCATCAAACAGTGACATTATAAATCTGTATGCTCTGCAAGGCAATGACATGAAAAATTAGACCGAACAAGCCACAGATGCACAATTTGTCAGACTCAAAGGAAAGGTTAATGCAAGTTAAATATTGACACGTCAGCAATGAGGATTACGCCAATTATAAATTTACACCAGGACCAGCTGCACTTTAATGACTGTGACACTGACAGGTCAACACAGGGTAGAAGAATGACAACTGACGAGGACATGATAGAAAGAGTACACGTGGACACAGTCTTGGCTCTTCTCTCCCCTCTGTCTTACACACCACACACACACACACACACGCGTGCGCACGCGTGCGCGCGCACACAGACACACACAGAAGGAGGTTTATTATAAGGAATCATCTCTTATGATTTGGGAGACTGACAAGTTCCAGGATCTCCGTGGTGAGTCAGCAAGGTGGGGACACCCTGGAGAGCTGATGGTGTAGTTCTAGGTCAAGTTCAAAGGCCTGAGAAACAGGAGAGTGGATGATGTGATAGCACCAGTCTGTGGCTGACAGGCCGGTGACCCAGGAAGAGCTGATATTTTAGTTAGAGTCCAAAGGCAGAGCTGCTGATGTCTTATTTCAAAGGCAGTCAGCCAGGATGAATTCTCTCTTTACACCAGGGTGGGAAGGGGGTGGTTAATATTTTTGTTCTATCCTTGTGCTCAGCTGATTGGATGTGTCCATTTCTCTCTGGGGAAGATAATCTATTTTACACAGTCTACTGATTTAAATGTTAATATCATTTGAAAAGAATGTGATTCGTGTTTTGAGTGGGATTACATTGGATCTGTTTTGAGTGGTATGGACATAATCCAAAAACACCCTCACAGAGACACTGAAACAATGTGTAACCAAGTATCTGGCTACCACCAAGTATCAGAACAATTGACGTATAAAATTAATCATCATAAGTTGCATTTGAATTCTTGTGTGAGTAAATAGTGGTGTCTAACAATTATTGAACTTGCCTTATGTATTGGGCACTGTGCTAAACAGTTTGCCTTTAAGCTCTTGCAAACATACCATGATCCTATGAAGCTATTGGCATTTGCATTGGTTCCATTTGCCAGATGAGAGGCTAAGTGATGTTTCCAAGGTCACAGACCCAGTAAATGAAGGGCCCTGGACTGGAACCTGAACTGGTAGTACTAATCCCTGTACTGTATTGATGTTCTAATTTGTATTGAAACAACTTAGTGAGAAACTGCTGTATAATCTTATAAGAGATGAACTTTTTACTTCATAATAATGTTTTTCTGTTTGTACACATTCTTCCTATGGGGTATTTCAGGAACTATGTGAAAAATATCTGTGGAAATGTAACAAAAATTCTTCATCACAGTTACCTAGCAGGAAAATGAAAATATATGATTCAGCAGATACAAATAAATCACCTATCTTAAAATTTAGTTACAACTGTTATTTGAAATGAGTCTATTTTGTTAAGTAAGGGGCTTGATGTATATTGTAGAGCTTTGAATCTTGGATCTAGTTTCAGCAGTAGGCACTTAATACCCTCCTGTGGTATAACCACTGTATTATGTCCTTTAATCATGCAAATTTTCAGAGAGCCTTTTGGGGACAAATGAAAGCTTGCATACATATAATATTAAGTTTCTACTGAGCAACATTATTCTTATTAGATGCTATTTGATTTTTTTAATCTATTGGCTGCCAGTTGTGTGAAGTTATAATGTTAAAAAAAAAGTAAGCCAAAAATTTTACGAGCATTACCAGCTGACCTATTATTTCAGGTTACTGCTTCAAAATGTGTGGTTCTACCTTTCAAAAACACTATTACTCAGAGATTTTAGCATGCTTAGGTAATTTAATAAGTACATAGATCTATAATTCTTATAAACTTGGTCAAAATAATCAGTGAGGACTTTCTTAGTTGCTGTGTTTTCAGAGTTACCATATTTATGTAGCTGTTCCAGAAATCTAAAATCCCTGTAGCCAGGCCCCACAAGAACATTACTGCCCACTCCTATACAAGATGGGGCTACTGGAACTCAGTTGTAATTTGGACTGATGGGGAAGAAGAATGAGCTGAGACTACAATGAATGAAACTTGCGAAGATAAGGGCAAGAGCAGGAAAGCCAGCAGCTTTGTAGAGAAGGCTCGGCATAAGCAGTAGTATAGGGCAAGATGTAGGGCCCTAAAATCATAGATGGTTCTGGTTTTGACTACATTAGTGCCATTAAATCCCGTCTGAGGACAAGAGTACAGAGGCAGTTCTAGACCAAAGTGAGAAACATGGGCAGTGGGCGAACCTTTGATGTGATAATGACATCGCTGGCTATCCAACTCAGGAAACCAGTCAAACATGAGGAGAAACCTAGCACCTAGATCTTGGTTCTTCTATCATTCACCAGGAACCACAACCAATGCTTTCTCTGAGGAATGACAGATGCCTGATTTGCAGCAAGGAGTACACAAAATGGGTCAGAACAACTTGTGTTGCCAAAAAGTGAAGAAGCTCTCCAAGAGACACAAAGATGAGGGTATTACAAAAAAACATGGGAGACAACATGAAAGAGCTCCAGATGTTCGAGACCAGGATAAGTTGAGCAAAAAATAAATAATGTGGCATTTGATTATAATCCAAAGTATAGAATAAATATCCATGAGTCCATACTGACATAAATAAATGATTGACAATATAAATAAAGAGGGAAAACCAGATAAATTTCCCATAAAATTGCCAAGTCATTTATGTAGTTACTCCCCAATTCAATGAGGTGAACTTAAAATTCCCAACCTCTTGAGGATGGGCTGCGTGTAGTAACATATTTCCAAATAATATAATATGGAAAGGGAAAGAAAAGTACATGTACAATGGAGAAACTCTATAAACGCTACCCGAGACAAATAACCAAGTTAGACGTTAATAGTATGTACCCTTGTTATGATGCAGTGAGAATGGTACTTCGCCTCTAGTCTTCTCTCCAAAACCTGTGAAGCCACTTGAACCATGAGACAAATATCACACAAATCCAAACTGAGGGCATTCTACAAAGTACCTGATCACTACTACTCACGCCTGCCAATGCCATCAAAGCAAGAAAAGGGTAAGGCATCATGACAGCTGAATGCAAAATGGAACCCTGGGAAATATTCTAAAAAGGATATTAGGGGGAAACGTGTAATTCTAATAATCTGTAGAGTTTAGGTGATGGCAATGTACTATTGTTTCCTGATGACAAACGTACCATGTAATAATGTTAACATAAAATCTTAACCAGAGGAAAAATTTGGTGAGGATATATGGAAACTCTCTATACTTTTTACCTTTTGTATAAATCTAAAACCATTCTAAATTTTTTAAAAAGATGACGTAATAAAAAGTGGGACCCAGGCTTATATGAGAAAGGAGCAGCATGAATCAAGTACCAAGTTTCCAAGCAATCAATTTTAGGGGCAAATTCAGCCCCTACAGTGGAAGGGAGGCAAGGATTGAGTTAACCTTATTACCATGACTTTAAACCAAGATAATACTTCTCTGCCCCATTCATTTATTAAACAAATTTATTGCCATGCCCACTATCTTGCACGATAACACGACACATATGTTGCTTTCAAGAACTATGTCATCAGTCTACTGAATAAGACAGAAGAAAAGCAGTGTTTAAGTCACAGTGAAAGAAGTTCTATGAAATGTACTAAATGAGTATGATAATAACAGTAGTAATATTATTATTTACAATTTATTGGATATCTTTTTTGTGTAATTATAAAGGAAATTGGATATTTAATAAAAATGGAACAATCAGAAAAGGTGTTCAGAGAAAGTAATATAGGATTACTGAAATTGAGAGAGGTGTATAAGACAGAGGCAGTCAAATCTGACAGAGAAAATGGTTTATTCAAAGACAAAATGAGATGAATTAGCCAAGTAAGCTAGCAGCAAGTGACAGAGATGAAATAGTGAAGGCTACACAGGTGACAGACCCAGGTATTAGGGAGTCCTAATGAGCTAGCAAGGTAAGTGACTGTTATCACGGAAGCGTGATTAGAAGCAGCGGTGGATCTGCCGCCTTAAGAGTAGACTAGTTCCTGTCACTTGGGAAAGACAGTATTGAAGCATGATAAGCTCTATTACTAATCAAATACAGTAAATGAAAAGAAGAGTTTGATACAAGAAAAGATTTTTCTTGTATCAAAATGAAAAGAATAATTTGCTACAAGAAAATGTCCTTCTTGTATCTAACTGGCATATATTTAAAGAAAATATTGATAGCCAGCACTGGTAAGCAAAAGGAAAGGGACGTGCTCATCAAAACTCCTAGGTGGACCAAAAAGTCCGCTTAGTTTTTCCCATAAAATAAAAAACACCTTTTTTTTCATTTTCACCAATAACATTATGATTTTGGATATTTTGTGTATGTTGGATATATGGTATAATGTTGATTGTTCTCAGTAAATGTCTCAATTTGATTACTATGAACTTCAACTGGTCCACCCGACCGTGGAGCATGGTCTAGCAAGAAATCTCCAGCGGGAAATGTCACAAACCATTTTTGACACATTCAATCAGTCACAGCACCTTCTCCACACACTGCACAAGTATTTCTGTGCATTTCAGTTGTGTTTTTACCTTTCTTGAAGTAAGAAAGCATAATATGCTGAAAATGTTGCATATTTTCTTCCATCTTCAACATTAAAATAGCTACATAAAAATTCACCAATTTTGATTTTTTAATGGATGCTGACATGATAGCTATCACAATATAATCTATACAATCTAACAAAATTGTTTCAAATAAAGTTAGAAATAACTAAGCACTACTAGAGCCATCTTATGGGGGAAAAATGAACTTTTTGGCTAACCCAATATTATAAGAATAAATTGGTATGCCTTTTCAGAAAAATGTTTGGTGTTATAAATTTTTAAACTTAAAAATTGTTTGACCAACTAATTATATTTTTAGAAATATTCAATAGGTAATAGTTGAGAAAAAATGTAAATTTTTACATATGAAGAAGAATGTTCTTTGCATTATTAGTTATAATTTCAAACAATATTGAGAGAAATAATTGAACATGACCCAAGTATATAAAAAGTAATTTTTCAACCAAATTATTCTATGCCTACATAATTAAAACTTTTGCAACTATTAAAATTAAATTAAAGAGTTTATTATTGAATGAGTTGTGCCCCCACAAATTCATATGTTGAATTCTTAACCCCCATATGAATGTAGCTTGTAATAGTAATTTTAGGAAAATAATTAAGATTAAATAAAGTCACAATGGTAGGGCGCTAATCCCATAGGATCGGTAGTGTCCTATCAGGAGAGAAAGAGAAACCACAGATCGATTCCCCTCTGTGTAACAGAGGAAAGACAGTGTGAGGGCACAGCTGGAAGGTGGCCATGTGCAAACGGAGAGGAGTCACTAGACATGAACCCAGATGGCACCTTCGTTTTGGACTTCCAGCCTCCATAAAAGTGTGAAAATAAATTTCTGTTCTTTAAGCCAATCACATGTGGGATCTTGTTATGGTAGGCAATGTGACTAATATAGAGATCATTAATTCAAGAACATATTCATGATATACTGTAAAAACATAAAGAAGTTTAAATAATAATTCCATGCAATATAAACTGAATTTTGAAAAATAGATATCCTGAGGCATAAGATTTTTTTAAAAGAGAGAGAACATATTCAAAATGTAAACAGCCCTTCTATCTATGTTGGGATTAGTGGTGATTTTGTTTTCTTTCCCTTTTCTATAGTTTTATTTTTATTAATTGTGAGTACAAAGTACTTTTTCAAATATAAATATATATAAAATAGTAATAGACAGTTGGTGGTGAATGGGCAAACTTACTTTGAAATATAAACAAGAAAATATCAAAATTCTAGTCCTATAAAATGGAGTACCTAGGGGAAAGTAACACAATATCTAGACGTCAGCCATGGTGTCTTATTCCTTCAATTAGAGTGAAAGTAAAGGAAATGAGGAGGAAATTCAGGAGATGTCCAGTATCTCCCACGTATAGGAGGGCAATCTACTATTAGAATCCCCTGTAGTATGGAGGAAGTCAAGCCCGTGGTGAAGCAGATCATGACACTGTTGCCTTGGTCGAGATTGGCTCAGGGGTCAAGGCCTCATTGAGCATGCAAGTGGGAATATCAGGGGGCCGGGCCAGGAGACCCTTGAACATAGCAGAGCAAGCGTGGAGCACCGAGGACATCGGCAGAGCAAATGAAGGACCCTTCTCCAGGCAGCCTTTGTGTTCACATGAACAAAGTCAAAGAAACTTAAAGGCAATAGTTTTACGAATCATATCCAAACAAGAAAGATCAAAACAAATAAAAACAAGTACAAATAAGTAAAAGAGGAAAATGAAATTGTCATTTCAAATAGATTAGGAAATTCAGGGTTGGAAAATGAAAATGCCAGTGCATAATAAGTCTTCCAGGGTTTGTCTGTCTGTCTGTCTATCTATCAGAATAAATATACATTGGGAATGAACATACATTTACATTTGTCTAGTGGCATGTGGGAAACAAGAGAAAAGCTCCAGTATGAAGAGTTGTATTTAGCACACAGTGGAATCTGAATCTATCAAGTGTTATGTACATGATTATAGTCACCTATTCAGTTCTATTTAATTTCCATTTTAATTGGAAAAGGTGTACTGGAGGACTAAAAAGATGATAAACCACCACAGATGTTATTAATCCCAGGAGTAAGGAAGATAATGTTTGTATTTTCCAGAAAAGAGGTGATTAAAGTGAGATTATGATTGACTGGGATAAGAAGAAAGGCAGACAAAGTAGAGACAGCAAAATATTCAATGGAATAAGAGCAGTGAAAGGGGAATGTAGCATTGTGATTGGTTATGATAAAACTATCCAGAAATACAGCAGTCTGTCACATAATTTGCCCTGGATGATGATAATAGTCACATTAATAAATGTTGATACAATAAAAACAGTGTGACATTAGACACACAGAGCAATATGCCAGAAGCTCTAGTCTGTAGATGCATGAAGAATAATAAATCTTTGGCATTGCAATAGTAGTGATAATAATAAAAACTGTAATCACTACAGTAAGAGTAGCAATTATTAATATTCTTTAAAATGTACCGAAACCTAAGTATATCCCTTTACCACTTTAGCATTTAGTTTATACTTGTATTTAAAAAGTTCCTTTGAATTATAAATGAACATTTGAGAACATGCTACTAAGAGACACTCTGACTCTTAAAAATTTATTATTTGCAAGTGTGGAATCAAAGCATCATGTTAAATATTCCGCTTAAGGCAAGGCACGTGTGACTTCTCTATGGAGGTGGAAGAAAGGCGTTCAGGCTTCACCCATTCCACATGTCATAAAAGGAACTGCACCTTTAAATGAAAGGGAGATTTATTTACTCATATATCAGAGAAGCAGGGAAGTGGGCTCTGGGACTCAAATATGTTATCGGAGAGGGGTTTCTGTCTCTATTTGTCTTTCCTTTGCAAAGATTCTTGCTATTTGCTATGTATGTTACTCACCAAGAGCTTTTTATTCTCCCACTTTTGCAAACCCATTGAAAAGGGCACCTTCCTCCTAATCACCAAAGACCAACATGATTGGTGGTTACGCATGGGGCCTGCACCCATGCCTCCCTCCATCAGGTGTATGGAAACCCCACTTCGGCAGCCAGTTAGCTCATTCCCCCATCCTACAGGTAATCAACATGCTGTGTCATCTCTAGACCCACTAAAACCACGTGGAGTTAGGGAAAATTTCTTGAAGAAACATAAACATGAAAGATGAGAAAGCATGCATAGGACACATGAAATGTCACTTGTATTCTGCTGTAGTAAGAAAGGTATCCCTCTACGGAATGTATTTCCTTTTTATGGCACTTAGAGGTTTTGCTCTTTTGTGTTGTTTACATCTGACAGATCTAGTAAGTTTCTGCTTTTCTCTTCTTCAGTTTACAATGTCACAGCTTTTCAGTGACACAGCATTGTTAGTTTACATGTGCGTGTGGGCACATGTGTGCCCACACATGCACACACCATGTAAAATGTTTCCAGAAAAAAATGGTGTCCGAATTCTCAAGAGCAACATTAAAAAAGAAAAATTAATCAGTGATTTAAAAATTCTGAGAGATAATAATTCCCAACCTATAAGTCTAATTAGGCAAACTGCAATCAGGTCTGCATATGTTATAAGGTTATGTTCATAAAACTACTGTAGGATGTGCTTCAGCAAAATGAAAGGGAAAACCATGCAAATACAAAAAACACAGTTTCTATAAAACAGAAGATTCAACCCAGGAGGAAGGCAAGGAACTCTCTCAACATTGTTCAGAAAAAGCTGTGATAAAGGTATATACAGAGCAAACAGTTAGATTGAGGCAGATTAAAAAAAAAGTAAGGCTCCAGAAGATATGTTTTTAGAAAATAAAATAAACCAATATATTATTGAATGTATTTGAACACTGAAAAATATTAGCGCTATTGAAAAAATTTGAAAATAAGAGTATGGAAAAAAGTGTTAACTTCAATGTAAGAATAGGTCATATAGTAATAAAAATGTAATTATTGTACACCGTGTGACACAGATATGAGTAATATTTGGGTCATTAAAATGAAATCAGAAAAAAATGATTTTACTAATAATAATGTTACACAAATTTTGTGGTTTGCAAAATGGGTCCTAGGCCACAAGTGTCAAGATCACTTGAGAAATTGTTAGACATGCAAATTCTTGTGTTCTACCTCAAAACCAGGGAATCAGAAACTCTGAGAATGAGGACCCGTAATCTGTGTTCATGAAGCTCTTCAGCTGATTCTGTGGCCTTTGAAACCCTCTGCTCTAATTATATTAGATGGACATGAGTGGTCTTGGAGGGAAAGGGTATGAAAGCTAAACATCGATCTTCCTGAGTAGAATATTAATGGAAAACAGAATAATCAGAATAGAATATAAGAATATTCTGAAATGTAGGTATCAATACCAATGGAACCAAGTACAATTATTAAAAGTGTTTAGTTTGGAGGAATCAAGAAGTAGAACTGGAAAGTATAGGAGAGGCAACTGTTAATTTTCTTTATGACACTATTAGTGGATTTGATTTTTTAATTATGTAAATATGTAATTTAATAAAAACAAAAAAATAATTGGTAAATAATAAATGAATATCGACAAAAGCATTGATTTCCAAGAAAAATAACAGAGACATAATATTTGTACAAGTGCTTAATATCTTCTTGTATAATTAGAAAAATGTGCTTTTATCTATCACTCTTTACATTATTGTCTTTGCCCTAGAGCACTAATTTTCATCCAATGTGCTGCTGTGCACCATGCCTCAAAAAATTTTAAAACATGCAACACTTGACTGTTTAGTCAGAAGCACTGACCTCCTTTCCCTTAGACTGTCAAATAAAAACTGACAGCAGCCAACACAACAGCTGTCTGGTGTGAATGAATAAAAATTGTACCTATTTTTTAATAGATCGCATAAAGTATAAGATTTTTGGCATTTCATAGAATTTTAGTAATTAATTTATATGTGCCATGAGATGAAAAAGATTGAAAATCATTGCCCTAGAGTTTGCTATTCATTTATGAATTTTCTGAAAATACAATGTTACATAGCTAGAAATTAGATAGCCATCTGAAAGTAATGATGTTAAAGTAGTAAAGACCTTACCAAGGAAGTTGACAGAGAAAAAAAGAAGTGGCATGATAGATGTTCAGAGGAAGGTACTGCTAAGTGTGTGGCCAGTTTTTATGGAGAAGAAAAAAATTGGAGTCGACTATATCTATCACAATGGAGTTTGGAAACTGGAGTAACGACAGCACTGGAAATTGAAAGCAGAAGGTTGGGAAGATGACTCAACTTCCTAGAACATTCAGATACAGATGTCATAAAAGCAAATGGATGCTCAGACCTGCAGTGTAGACGAAATAAAAAACTGAGGCTATGGAGTTGTCGACTAACTGCCTTCTCTGTAGGAGGAAAGGTTAAAACTATGGCTCGATCAGCTAAGAAAAGACAGAACTTTCATGAGGCTCTTGACATTATTGTCATGGTGGGTTCCTTAGTTTCCTGTTCAGACTGTGACAGTTCAATAAATACTGTTAGTGATGATCTATTGCTTTCCTAGTGCTGGGGCTGTGTAGTGTCTGATAATGCAAAACTAACATGAAATGATGATTTATATTTCCATGATTGCTTGATGGATAACTAAGGGGAATGTCTAAATATATATATGCAAATGAATTGATTAACCCGTCTCACTTTTCAAAGGATCTGTTTTGTATTCAGCTTTCACATAGACTTTTTGATTTATCAGAAGATTTAACTGTGTATAGTATTTAGGTTTACATAGAATAGGATGAATTTTAATGAAAATCATTTATCATCTTCAGTACTTAGGCAATACATGTACAAGTCAAGACTGTTACTCTTTTGCAAGTTTCAGCAAGTTGCAATGGGATTATATCAACTTCTAGAACAGGACCTTGGGTTTTGAACTCACCATTTAGAAAATATCAGAAACGCAATATGATTTTTAGAATGATAGTGATAACCCAATCTCAAAAATAATGATTATTCTTAAGCTTTGCAACTCAAGCTCAATAGTAATCACGATAATGAGAATAAAAATAATTTATTGAGCACCTACCACATATCAGGTTCTATGTTAGTAGTCTTTATATGTTTGATTTAATTGCCTTTAAAGCTCATCTAGGTTTCTCTACCTTATAGATATAAAAATTGAAGTCAGGAGACTATGCGAAGGTGAGTATATGACAATATGGTCATTTAGCTGTTATGATAGAAGCATAAAACTCTAACCTAAGTTCTCTCCCTACAAAGTTACTATTTCTCCACACTCTGAAAGAGTCATCAGCAAAAAATATGAACTGATCTCAAGTTTATCTTTCTTTAAGCTCACGTATTCACATCAACACCATAGTATATCACAAAAGAACCAAAGATAGTAAACAACTTTATCCAGATGCTGCATAAAACTTTCATAATGTTGAATAATTGATAAATGAATGAATGACTCAATGAATATTTACTAGCATATACTAAAATCCTGGCATGTATTACTGCAAATAGGAGAGCTAAACATAATAGCTATCTGTCACTTATTGAGTATCATTTTACACATAATAAAATAGAGGTTAAGAGAATTTAAACCTAGAGAATAAATAGTTGTGGATGGGGGGAATGCGGGGCTGAACGCTGGGTAAGCAAACTTCAAAGCACATTTTTTATTACTGTTATGCCACCTCAAAAGTAGAAGACAATGTTCCATGTCAAATTAGGGAGACAAGACTCAATAGTAAATAACCAGTGAGATTAAAAATATGGGCATTTTATTTTTATATATATTTTTTATTTTTTATTGTTGTTCAAGTACAGTTGTCTCCATTTCCCCCCAACACTGTCCCCTGCACTGTCCCCACCCATCCCCAACTCCCACCTTCAATCCTGCCCCTCTTTGGCTTTGGCCATGGCTCCTTTATACATGTTCCTTGACAATCCTTCCCGTTCTTTCCAGCATTATCCCCCTCTGCCCTCCCCTCTGGTTACTGTCAGTTTGTTCTTTATGTCAATGTCTCTGGTTCTGTTTTGCTTGCTTGTTTGTTTTATTGATTAGATTCTACTTATAGGTGAGATCCTATGGTATTTGTCTTTCACCACCTGGCTTATTTCACTTAGCATAATGCTTTCTAGTTCCATCTATGTGATTGTGAAGGGTATATGGGCATTTTAAAGGTGCACATTTAAAACCATTTGCAAAACACCATTTGAGGATCAGGTTTATGGGTCTACAATGCTCTTTTTTATATTTTAAGTGGAAAATACCCTACTACCATTTCTGCAGGTCAACATGAAATTCCACCAACTGTTCTAAATATAGAAAGAAATAAATTGCATTTTCAATATCATGGAAATAATTATATTTTCAAGGTCACAATCAATCATCATAAACTCAGTCGCTTCCTCTTGGGAGAAAAATGTTCAAATCTGTGATTATACTTGTTGTCATTTTTAAAAGAATCTGCTAAAGTGAGTCATGAAAAAATCTATGTGATATTCATTATAAGGTGCATCTTTACTTTGATTTTCACTCCACAAAATAATAGCAATTATAGCAATAATACTAATATGTATAATTATTAGTTTTGTGGTACTTCATTATTTAAAAAATGTTTTTATATTCGGTATTTTCCTTAGCTCTGATAAAAGTCCTCTAATTCAGGACAATGATGACAATCATTTCTATATTATAGATACAGATGGCCAGGGAGGTTTAGAATGTTTTCCAAGGTCATCCAATTAGTAGGTAGAAAAGCTGGGAATCAAACACACAGCTCTTAAGGAAGGAAAAGCAAGATAGCCACTGTGTATGTTTTTTAAAATTATACAAACAAGGCAAGGCCTTTCTTCTCACTAGTCTTTGAACACAGCTGACCAAGTAAGTACAACAGTGAAATTGACGGATTCTGGTTTCAATGCTCTTAGCTTCTGGCTTTATTTGCCCACTTTCAAGGATTCCTGCCCCTTTGCTGCGAATGCTGGCTGTATTTTCTCATGGTTTTGCTACTGCAAAACATTACAGGGTGATTTTCTCATTGAATTTCCAAAGAGGCACTGACCTCCACCTCCAGCTCCATTTCCATTTCACTTAGCACCAACCGTTTCTTCTCATGGATTCCAGTTGTTATTTCAGTATAACTTCTTGCTCTCCTTTCCCTTGTGAATCTATTTGTGTCTCTAATGGAGGCCAAAACCCACCTCAATGATCAACCAGCTGAAGTTTGAAGAAAACATTTCCCTGACCTGAGAAAGACTGGAATGAGGGGAAAGAGGGCAAGAAAAGAATATAATTAAAAATGGGCACAAACAGACAAATGGTGTGGCTTTGTTTCCTTGAAATAGAGGGAGAGAAAAACTTAGGCTGACATGATCCAACAAAACCAAAGGGTCTCAGGTGTTGGGAACACCAGGACTGGAGGCCTCTGGTATATTGCCAGTATTCTGAGTTGCTGGGTCCATAGATCTAAGCGGACTTAAGAACAGAAAGAGATTTCCTATGTGAAGGAATATGAAACATATGCATTAGTAATAGCTATGCTCAGTGGTGTTCTGAGTCAACTTGTTACGTGAGGCACACTGATCACTTCTTGAGTAGCCTGCAAAGCATAAAGTGCTCAGATGCACTTGGTATGCTAAAGCTCTTTTCAACAGAAGACACTTTGTTCAATCTGACAACAAACTCATACAGAAATTTTACTAATTTAAAAAAATGTAAATGAGATGTTCTCTTAAGGCATAGCTAAATGAAAGTGCTCAAAGAAGATTGTTAGGAATTTGTGTATCTCCATCCTTTATGCCTCTTTTGCTCTGCATTGGCTTCATTCTCAGGAAAGAAATCCCATCTTTGTGAGAGCTCTGGGCTCATATTTAACTCCGCCTGGAAAGGACCCAGAATCCCCTAAAATGGAGCTGCTATAACATTGTGAGAATGTGGTGTCTTTGAAGAAGATGGTATGGAAGCCCACCTCTAAAGGCCACCAGGAACATATTTCTAGTCAAAAACACTATTGAAGTTCTTTAGCTTGTTGCAGAAAGAAATTCTTTATCTCCTGGGGACCTAGATGGGAAGAGAGAACTGGACATAGCTGTTCCTATGATTTGGGCTTCTGTTGGGAGGTTCCAAGCAAAGTTCAAGAAGCAGAGTTCAGATGTTTTTAAAAAGTGAAGGCAATTTAATGACTGGGTATCATTATAAATGTAATTGAGGAGGCAGGTGGAAGAAAGTGGAGTTAGAACTGCTCTCCTGAAGAAGCCCCATTCAAGGAAGGGTGGTGTATAACAAGATGGGGACATTCGGGCATTTCTGTGGTCACAAGGAGCCTGGCAGGCATCTTGTTCAAATGTGGTCAGTCTGACTATATGTGTTTTCCTTGTTTGAGCATTATTTATGTTCATTGGAAATGTTGCACTCTTATGTTAACAGGGCCATTTTGTTTTGTCTTGTTGTGTTTACTTTTTTAATGGTTCAGGTTGGAACGACAGGCAAGTTTCTGCCCTCCTGATCTTAATCCTTGTTCTCTCTCCCCTCTCTTATTTCAATGAACATTCATACCATTGTATTGTGACAAGAACATATAATAGTCCCCTCTTATCCAGAGTCCCTTGACACAGCCCCTTTCACTTAACTGGCCAACCTCAGTCTGAAAATATTGCATGGAAAATTCCAGAAATAAACAATTTATAAGTTTTAAATTGCACCCAATTCTGAATAGTGGGATGAAATCTTGCATTGAGTGTGGCACTGTTGCAGTGCTTGTGTTCATGTTGCCCTTATCTTATTTACTAATGGACTAAAAGTGCAAAACCAGGAGCACTGGCAATCCAGATACGCCAAGAGAACCCATAGAGTTTTCCTTTAAGTGTAAAGGTAAGAGTTCTAGACTTGATAAAGAAAGAAAAAGTATACACTGAGGTTGATAAAATCCACAATAAAAATGAATCTTCTATCAATGAAGTTATAAAGTAGGAAAAAAAATTCATACTAGAATGCTGAGAGAGAAGTAAGAGACCACATTCACATAACTTTTAATATCGCATGTTGTTACAATTGTTATATTTTTGTTAGCTAGTGTTAATCTCTTAATGTGACTAATTTATGAGTTAAACTTTACCACAGATATATATGCATAGGAAAAACAAGTATATATAAGGTTTGGTAATACCCAGTTTGCAGAAATGTACTGGAGGATCTAAGAACAAAACACATGAGATAAAGGGGGCACTACTGTACTCACCAGTACCAGAGGGAATGGAATAAAATGGAGCAAGCCCGGGCAATTCATTTTTGACAGACCACTAAGGTCTGAGCATTCCTCAGGAAAAAGTAGCAGGAAGAGGTAGCACATCCTTCCATAAAATGAATATAGTCCTCTCACTAATCTGTAGCCACAAAAGCTGAGATTGGAAGAAGTCTCACTGGTCTACTGCCTTTAAGACATAAGAACCAAACTCACATATTCTGTGTTGCATGAACAAATTTCTCTGATTCTGATCAACCAGTTCAGTAATGCTGCCTTGCTTAGCAGGAGTTGACCAGAGAGATCTATCTTAGGAGCAGGGAAAGCATCTTTCAATGGTGCTTGGAGACAGAAGAGTATCATGTTTAAGAACATGGGCTTTGGAACCAGAAAACATGGAATCAATGTGTAATCCCATCACGAATGTCCGTGTTATATTACATAAGTCAGTAAGACTCAGTTCTGAAAGGCTGTTCAACAGGTTGTTGTGAGGATTAAATGAAGTAATACATAGAGTTCTTTCATAGTGCCAGACTCACACTGAGCACAGCGCACATGATGACCGGTAGCAGATTATGTAGAGACCCTGAGGTCACATGCTCTAGGAAAACCGATGCTGGAATAAAAGGAGATTTTTAAAATAGAGATGACATATCTGGCCACAGGGTTACTCTATTCTGTTCCTGAAGCTAGTCATTTCCTCAGAGTACGCCTTAATGCATGAAAAACTAGAGCTGCACAGGTAGAATTATCTGCCTACCATAGCAAGGTTAAGGTGATTAACACATGTACTCTATCTACCAGCCAATGTGAGAGAAACTGGGAATTAATGATGAAAAGATGATCTGCATCCACACAAAACTCTCAGGCATTATTGTAATTAATGTTTGATACTGGTAATAGAAGTGTTCGGGCCCTATTAGCAGCGCACATTGCAGATACACTAGGAAGTATCTGAGGTTGTCTATAGCAGACTCCCACAGCACGAGGCAGTGATAAAGTTGGCACTGCAGAAGGCTCCTGAACAGAGACCCTAAACTTCTGTTTCTCCAATTCAGAATCAAAAAATTACGAAAGATAGATGAGGAAGTATTTTCTGGATACAAGATCAGGTTCTTTATTATATGAAGAGATCTAAGAGAAATGTTTTGCTAAGAATTTTAAGCACAGATAGGTTCATTCTTGCTGTATTTTGGTATATTTGGATCCCGCTTAGGAACGAACAAGCGATTACATTAACTGACCTCTCAGTCAGCCTTGAAGACATGAGGAACACTGAATTATTGGAAATTCATTTTGTCACAAGTCTCAAAACAACTCATGTTCAGGGGTCAGTGATTCTAATTTTACTCAGAAATGTCACCAGAATACACCGTTACCCTTTGTCTTCCCAAGGCTTTTGCTTGCTTCTCTAATCAAAAGATAACACCTGGACAGCCAAAGCACAATGATGCTTTGCAAAGTAGTCTTTTTTTCCCTTTCAATGACATCTGGTAGGAAGCCAGTATAGCAGTTCGCATCCTAGTAACAATGCCACAGACTCACTGAGGCACAAGTACAACACACATATTCTCTCTACCATGAGCTTGTATTATAGAATGCATTTGGTTGAGTTACCTCTGCAGCCTAAGTTTTCTAACAAAATAAAAGAAGATGGATTAGTAATATTTGCTCATGAAAAATTATGAGCCCTGGCTGGTGTGGCTGAGTGGATTGAGTGCCGGCCTGCAAATTGAAAGGACGCTGGTTTGATTCCCAGTCGGGGCACATGCCTGGGTTGTGGGCCAGGTTCCCAGTTGGGGGCGTACAAGGAGCGACCAATTGATGTATCTCTCGCACATCGATGTTTCTCTCCCTCTCCTTCTGCCTCCCTTCCTGTCTCTCTAAAAATAAGTAAATAATATCTTCCAAGAAATTATGAAAGCTGATAGGTTTCTATGTCCTCAATATGAAAGTCACTTTTATTAGTGAGGAAAAGGTGTTTAATTTTAATGATATAAAGGCCAAGGATTTTGGTACACAGTGTTATCAACAATTCATCAGAATAAAGGATATGTGCAAGCTTCTGGCTACACATAGTTGTTGGTAAATTGAAATCAATAGAGCATTTAAATGTTATTGATTTTTTTTTCAGATTTAAGCATCAAGTGTATATAAAATATATTGATACTGAGCTGGAAATACATAATCCCATATGGTTCCATGACATTCAGGATCGAGTTGATTTAGAAAGAAAAAACAAATCTTGTACTTCATTCTTTCTCATGGTAGATGTTTACTTCTTAAATTATCCAAATAATATTAACAATACCTAACATGTACTAAGTGTCTACTTTACAGAACAAACTGTCTGTGCCTGTATTATCTATAATTCTATAATTCTCACAGTAACCCTGCAATATTTTTATAAGTAGTATTGGGTTTGGTAAATGGTAGATGCAGGCTTTGAACCCATGTGTAGCAGATCTGAAAGTGACTGCAATGTCCTTGGTAACATTCTTCTTCTCCATAATTTATCTGAAGAGGTAGAAAAATGTAAGGGGGAATATAGTAGCTTGTCTTGAAAGATCTCTTCCCTCCCTAACTGATGAATCAAGTCTCCCATGTTGATGTGTGCTCTTGTCTGTCCTCTTTGCTTGAATTGGAGCTGACCCCTAATATTAGCTGTGCGTAGGAGAACACAGCAGAAGGGGGACTGAGTGACTTCAGAGGCTAGTTTAGGCAAAGCCAGGCAGCTTCTGCAGGGCTTTCTTAGAAACCCTCCTCTCAGGGAACATTCCTCAGCCTGATCACTCTCTTTCCAGCTGGCCAACCTGGCCCACAACAGGTCCAATGCCATGTTTCCATGGACATAATGATAATCTAGAATAATCTAGATTGATGTCCATGCAGATGCTTGAGAAGAGAACACAAGCAAATAAAATCCTTGGCTGCAGTTTGCATGGTTCCTTCCTTTCTTCATCTGAAATGTGTGTGATACCCTGTGCCTGGCACTGGTGGGATTGGGATGAATGAGGAAAGGATCCCGACCACAAGATGCTGATTGAACAAAGGAAGACACAGACTCATGTCTAGCCAACAATTTTGTGAAAACTTTCAGGTAGAAAGTACAGCAGGCATGGTAACTCCTGGCTAAGGGAGTGTGCGGCCCTTGGTGGGACACACACGGCGTGAGCCCAGACCTGGCGCTGAGCATGAGAAAGGAGCACGTCACACTAGCAGAGGCCAGGAGGCAAGCAGAGTGAGCCTGAGGAGGGCCTGTTATGCACAAGGAGGAGGAAACAATTGAAAAGCGACAATAAATGAAAGGAGCCCAAGCCGATATTTTATTAAAAAGTTTTGATAAAGTCCAGAAACTTTCTCTGTTTGAAAAGTCTGCACCACTTCTCTCAACCCAAAGACACTAAAGGTAGTTTCCTTTGAGATGGAAAGCTATTTTTCTTTGCCTTTGGTTCTAATTTTGCCTTTGCCTTTGGAAGCAGAAGGAAGCACTAAATTAAATCAGATTTTAAAAATTATTTAAAGTACAGTATCCTAGGCACTGTGAAACAAGGTAAAAAAATCAACACAATCTTTATGCTCTTGGAACTTAGAAATCAAAATAAAGGAAATACTATGAAGCAGTATGGGAATTGGGGGAAACTGTATGTGTTAAGAGAATTTTGTTACTTGGTAACCTCTAAAATAACATTAAGTAACATGTATGGAGAGCTTAGTACTTCTTTCAGTGCTTACACTATTAACTTATTTAATTTTCACAATATATGCATGCATGAGGTATTATTATATAATGTATGTCTGTATCTGTTTTAAGGATGAGGAAACATGTATAACTTGCTCAGTGTCTCACAGCTTATAACCACCAGTGTATGGCATATGGCAAAACACGGTATATGGTGGAAACTGAACTCAAAGCCAGGCCGCGTGGTTCTCATATTCGCTCTTAGTCACTGCATTAGACAACATTGTATCGCTCTGGCAATGGTTTTCCAGTTGCAACTGTCCCACTACAGGTGTGCCCAGTGCCCTGCCAGAGATGGTTTGGGCTTCGTGTGGGGTCCGGGCCTCACAATTTTTTCAGGCACTCCAGGTGGTCATGAAGGAGGCTGTCCCTGGGTCACACTTGGAGAAACAGCCCTCTAAAAACTGGTGGAAATGCAAGGCTACCGTGATGAGTTTCCGGGATACTTACTGGGATTGTAGGGAAAAGCATACATATAGATAGGAGCACTGAAACTGGGCCCGGCAAAGCTCTCTGGCCTCCTCCCAAATACAAGGCATTTATTTATATAAGTACCTACATAAACGTCCAGGAAGCAAGGGAAGTTCCAGCACTTCAGGAAGGAAGCTCCTTATTCCTTTTCTATGTCACTTATAAAGGGTGAAGTGTGGCCAGTTCTTGCCTATCCCAGCCTGTTTGTGAAAACCTTCCTAATTAACCTCACTTTACTAAAATCCTACTGTTATTTTTAATCATATATTTCCAATTCCAAGAGAGCTAATTTACAAGACAACCAAGACATCTTTGCTTTGCAACGTTACAACTGTTCTGTGGACCGTAATTCATCAATATGGGTTTCAAGAAGAAAATGATGAAACTAGGTTGTTGCAGCAATTTTTGCAGAAAGTAACGCCCCACATGCAATCCTTTCTACAAGCACATCACAGATGTGTGGATATTAAATAGGGTGACCCTTCGGCACCTGTAGTAACTCTTTCCCTGTTGGCACATTCTTTGTGCTCATACCAGTCTGTAGACTGTAAAATATGCTATAAATGCCTCCTTATAGCTTACTCTTGGGGAGTGGTGGTGATATATATAGATGACCCCTCTAGATAAAATGGTATATTAATTTCTTTTATGGCAAAGATGGTTTCTTCTCTGAATCCCATCTATACAAACCGATACCCAAAGGTGGACAGAGACTTGGAATAGAGTATATAGAAAGGGGTAGAAAGTTCAGTAGGCATTTTTAGAACATTGTTAAAAATAGTATAAGGGTTACATGCAAACCTCTTTCCAGAAAAGTTAAGTCAGGTTACACTGCAATGGACTTGTCTCTTGCTCTTTCTTCTTTCTCACTCACCCTGTCTCTCGGGTAGGCATTCACATGCATGCACTTCTACTCTCCTTTTTCTGTGTGCTTGTGTGTGTGTGTGTGTGTGTGTGTGTGTGTGTGTGTGTTTGCCTGGATATATTAACTTTCACTCAATTATATCACTAAGATATGGAAAAGGGAAGCTATTGTTCATTGTGTTCATGAATTTGCACAAAACTTATTATTTAGGTTGCAACGCAACATTATAATCATACAGCCTTTTCCTACAGAACAGTTGAATCTTGCCAAGTTTATTCATCCATTTATATATTTGCTCATTCCACATAATTAATTAAGTACAGTACATAAAATTAATTCTATGTGCTGCCAGGCCTTGAGCTGGGCTACACCATTTATTAGTAGTGAATTTAGTATTTTCACATGTTTTTGTATAACCCCCAAATTCCAAAGTGTAATAGATTTCCAGATGAGAACACTGTTGGGAAAATGTTTTCCCATCAGTTATTATCTATTTAACTTTGGAATATTTTCCCTGCTTCAAACATATGCATTCTAGTTTCATCTCCATTTTACAGCCTTTTTCAAGAAATTCAGATTCTTTAAAGAGCAAATTACAGAAAAGCAAACAAGGTTAAACAGAATAGGTAATTAATTGCCACTTGTAACTGAAAAATCCAGGAGCTATACTTTCCTTGAGAATGGTGTATCTGGGTGTTCAGACTACATCCTCATGCATTACTCTGAGTCATCCCTTCTCCCACTCTTTCTCTTCCTCTGTCTCTACCTTCTTCTTCCTCCTTTACTTCCTCCCTCCCTCCTTCCCTTCCTTCCTTCTTTCTCTTGCTTCTTATCAGTTCTGCTTTACTGTGGGTTGGTTAGAGTTCTCAGATTTCTTATTGTGAACCCCAGAGACTCGTTCAAATTACCTTCATATTTAGAAGTAGAGTTTTCTGTCATAATAGTGCTAATAAAATTATAAAATTAAATCATGTTTGGCCTACTTAGGTTATGTACATATTCCTTTAAAAAAACAACAAAACCACCATAAGCTTTTTTTTATCAGTTAGGCTCGAGTCACTAGAATTTCTTTGAAAGTGGGAAATGGAACCCCACCTGAAATATATCATTCAATGAATATATGTCAATATGTAGTGAGTACCCGTCATGTGCCAGACACACACCACATGTGGCGGATGGACCAGTGTCTGCACTGACGGTATTTCTGCTACAATGAACAGAGAACAGACTATCAGGAAATTCTCAAACTAAACTTGCATGTTATTGCTTGAAGAAAGGACAATAGATGCTGTTCAGGCAAACACACACACACACATACACACACACCCCAACCAAACACAAACACCCCAACCACACACAAACACACACACCCCCAATGGCTGATACAGGCAGGAAGATGAATTTTCCTGAAGTATACTAGCATGTTATAGCCAGAAGGAATTATATATACACAGCTCAGCCTATATTATAGATGAAGTGACTGAGGCCCAGAGAGGACAAGTCATTGAACAAGTCATTGAGAACACTGACATTAGGTCCCTGGCACCACACTCTTAACCCGAGGGTTCCCATTCCTAGAAGGACATGGTGCTTTTCTTCAGTTTCCTCAGTCATCCCTTACTTAGCATCTGACAGCTATTTGCTCATGCGCATGCCGTAGGATAATGTAACTGGGTATAGTGGTGCAGGAAAGACATTTGGCCCAGGTCAAATTTTTCAGGTTTTTTCTTGCCTATAATACTGTTAAGAATTTCTAAGCACTCATTTCTCACAAAACTAATCCTTTGGAAAGATTATGTAGATTCTAATCATTCTCTGAAATTTATAGAGATTTATATAGGTCTTAAGCTAAAATAAAAACAAATCAAAATCCCTGTTCTGTGTTTTCACTCAGGCCAAAATCCAGTGGAATCCCTCTTTGCAATGCCTCTCTTCCTGAATTTTCCCCC
Source organism: Carollia perspicillata (assembly GCA_004027735.1). Taxonomy (NCBI): domain Eukaryota; kingdom Metazoa; phylum Chordata; class Mammalia; order Chiroptera; family Phyllostomidae; genus Carollia; species Carollia perspicillata. The sequence goes on along the minus strand of PVKM010015080.1, from coordinate 4,194 downwards.
GCCACGTTCATTTTTAAGAAGCAAAACTGCAAACACTGCACTCTTATTACCCCAGCCGCTAATCCCTCCTATTTCTCATGTACTTCCTGTTTAATGATTGTTTGCCTGATAAAACTGCATAGTGCAATTACTCCAAATCATTAACTCATTTTTCCTAAGGAAATCCCCCTATATATTTTAATGATAAGAAGTATTTCTTCTATCCATGCTTATTGTGGAAATCCCATTATTTTCTCTATCTCAGACCTTCATTATTCTAATCTGCATTAGAAATCCCATGATAGGTTCTCAGGCCTGCAAAGGCTTGCTAAATGCCTAGATATCCATGAAGTCTCCAGCTGGGAACATCTCCAGATTCTGCCCCTTCTCCCCCGACACCTTCCAGGGGAAAACTAACTTGTGAGAGTTCAGTTTATTGGAGTAATGGCCAAAATATACAACAAGGTCTCCAAGGGTGTCTATTACTCATTTTAACATAAACCCTGGGATGCTCTTTAGAAAATTAAATATAAATAGATCCCTACCATACATGATAGATCCAAATGAGTAAATATTAAAAGAAAAATTCCAGAACTGTTAAAAATATAGAATACTGTCTTTATAAGTAGGTTTCTTCTAAAAAGAATAAATCTTTTATGTTCAGCATAAAAAATTGATAAATTCAGTTATGTTAAAATTGAGGACTTCTGTTCACCAGTAGATGACATTAAGAAATCTGTAATGCATATAACTGCATAGATGCCTCTCTGGAGTGTATAAAAAATTCCTTAAAAACAAACAAATAAATCAATGAGAAAAAAAAGCAACATGACCTCGTTAAAAAGTTTGCCAGATAAGAATAACTATTTCACATTTAGAGACACGCTAGGAAAATAAAATAAATAAAATAAAGGTACATTAATCTCTAATTGCAATCACAGAAAGATAAATAATGACCATCCATACAAAATGGTATTTAACACCTTCCAGACAGATTGGCAAAATATAAGAAATACGACCCTACAGAAGGGTTGCTAAAGCTTTAAAGGAAGAATAACCCTCATCTGGTGCTAAGAAAAGTACAAAGTGGTACAACTACTTTGAAAAACAATCCAAAATATGCCATAAAATCAATCATACACGGACTAGCAATTCTATTCAGTTATATAAGTAACATCTGCCCTGGAGAAACACTTGCCTAAGGGACAAAGACATGTGCCAAGGATGGCCCCAGAAGTTTGTGTAACAGATTATTTAAGTTATAAAATGGGTTTGAGACTTCTGTTCAATAGCTACATGTCTTGAATTCTGCTTATGTTACATCTGGTCTACTAAACTATCAAATATTGCATAATTTTAAACATTAAAATATAAAAAATTCATGACAAGGGCATAAATAATATTCTAAGAGAATTCAGAAGAGAATAACATTATTTAAGTTTACTTTAAGATCATAAGAGCAGGGGATTTCTTGTGTGGGAGCATTTTAACAGACACCCTAGGATATATTAGTCATTATTTATAACTTGTCCTGTTTTCCAAATGATTTAAAATTACTTACAAAATTTATGAAAAAATGTTTAAATAACAGGGTGCAGGAACCAAGGTTTTGGGGAAATAAGTGGAAAAAAAGAAGCAAGACAGACATGCCATTAGCAAACTGATATTCATGGTATTCAGTTAATTTTTGTTTAAGAAGTGAAATGTCAATTTACTTCTAGCCAAATGAAGACAAAATACTATCAATTATTATATCAACATTTAATAAATTAATTAAAGAGGAAGGGCAGGGATTTTTTTGTTTGTTGCTTATTGGTTTGTGTTTTGTTCTTTCCTGGCACTATTTGCTTCAAAGAAGATGCTGTGAACCACAGCAATAAAAGTCATTCTTAGCAAAAGGAACATAAGTAAGGCATCAGTGTAAAAATAAGCAAACAAATAAATCAATAAATGGCAGATATAAACAGGAATCAAAGGGAAATTCTACCTGACTTTGTTACAGATGCTTGATGATGATTGATGAGGTTCCAAGGACAGACTGGAACCAGACAAACGGAGAGCAGCGGGCAGTCGTAGTCGAAGTGTGGGCCCTGGACCAGAAGCATCAGCAGCACCTCCAAAGAGCTTGTGAGAAATGCCGATTCGTGGCCAGGCTTCAGACTATTGAATTGGAAACCACACATAAGACCCAGAAATCTGTGTTTTACAACCCCCTGGGAAGTTCTAATATGTAGTAACGACTGAGAACCCCAAGACTCAGGAGTCGGGAATGCAGACTAAATGTAATAAAGGGCCACTGAAGTTATGGTTGTCCGATCCTAAATCCCTTTGGGTTGTTGTGATCCTGCACCACAGGGCCCAGGATCATTTCCTGCTACTGTCACTCAGCAGTGGAATGAGGAGCCCAAGTCGATACTCCTGCCTTCTAATGCATTTCAATCTTGAAACAAAATCATAAGGCAAGAGTTCTCATTCGGGGCTCAGTACTTATTTGCAGAGGGGGGTGTTGTCCTATGTACTTCAGGATGCTTAACAGCATCCCTGGCCTCTCTACCTGCAAATGCCATTGGCGTCATTTCCCTATTATAAGAAAACCAAAAATAATTCGAAAATTGCCAAATGTTTTCTGAGGGACAAAATTGCTTCTACCTGAGAAACACTGTACTAAAGTATTTTCAAACTAAAATATATAGTCTGGGTATCATTCAATCCCTGCCATTATTCTTCCCTATGTCCTTGGTACCAGATTGTAATCAAGGCTCGGGTTGGGTAGGGAATTCTCCTAAAAGACTGAGGTGAGGTGCCAGATCACAGTGCATATTATAATAAAGACAGTGGTAAAAGTGCTAATGATGATCATGATGTAAAGGAAATCATTTATAATAATTTGTCTGAAAGATCTTGAAATGCTCTTCCCTCCGAGAAAGAGCCCAGAAATGTAAGAAGTTAATTCCAGAGACTTTTTATGATGACATAGACTCTATGAAAGCCATTTTCAGCCCAGATGAATCAATTTTCTAAAAAGGTTTTATATGACAGCAGTCTTTAAATTTGAGTATATCATTATCTTGGGAATTTATTAAATATTCAGATCCTGGGGCTTTAGTTTCACCAAAGTCAATAATAATATTTAGCAAGTATGGAGTACCTAATATATACCAGGCATTGAGTTAACCCCTAGATACACAGATATATACATCCATACACGCATACATATCAGACACTTGGTGACACATGACTGGTAAGTCTTGGGTCAGGAAATTAGAACCTAAGTCTGTGTGTCTACAAGGTCCATGCTCATAATTATCACGAAGTCTTTCCACTCATGAATGTCTTAAGTAGCAATGTCTCTGAAGACACCAAGTGCACAGTTTTGAGTAGTATCTGCTCTAGATGAACAATCAAGGTACTATACCCAATGTTTTCAGGTTCAAGGGAACGTACTCATAGACAGCACTCAGTTCGGATGTAATGCAGTTCTCTAATTCTGAAATGGAACTCAGTTTACGACTAATATGTATTTAGTGGTAGCTTTAAAAGCAGTTTCTGGCAGGAAAAAAAAAAAAAACACTACCACATAAGGGTAAGTATGAAATGCTGAGAGAAGTATTTAAAAATATATATTTGAAGTGTTGAAAGGCAAATAGTACTTTGTATTCTTTATCATATCACTTTTTGTGAGTATTGAATATATTCATGTTTATTTCTCTGTGTTCTGTTTTGTAGCCCTAAGAGATGTTTCAAACCTATCTGAATGCATAAGAGTAAATGCTCTGCATGGTGTGACACTGCATTATATATAAAACTGTGTGCATATATTACATATGTATTTAAAATATATATCTTAAAATTGAGAAAATTCAGTGGCTCTCTTTGTTGCCAAAGTCTCTAATCATTGCTGCAGGCCTGGAAGGAAAAAATGCACAGAAATTCCTAGGCATCATAGTCACAGAACAGGAAGAGGGGACTAATTCCAGAATCTTCATAAGTTGCTTTAATAACAAAAAATAGAAAGAGCCTGAAAAAAGGAATGCTGGTGGACAAGACGAAGTCATCAAAATGGAACTTTTGTAATTTGCCTACAGAAAGCTTAAACACTCTCTGTCTAAAAGACTACCGATACAAGAAATGGCCCAGTACATCAGCCTCTGAGGCAGAGATTTACATGGAGCCCAGAAGAAGATACACATTAGAAACAGAACCAGACAGTGGAGA
>PVKM010015079.1:0-28285 GCA_004027735.1 Carollia perspicillata | reverse complement strand
GGTTATGCTGGCTCATTCACTTCCTGATGGATGAGGGAGAGACACCACCCTTCTGGAGCCCAAAGGAGGACAGAGTCCGACTGGATGTGTCCGCAGAGCTCTGCCCTGAGGGATGGTCGCCTGATGGCCCCTGCAAAGGGCCCAGACACAGACGCGGCGAATGAGCAAACCTCTTCCGAGTGGCCACTCTGCCCAGCCCACCCACCGGTTCCAGCCCCAGAACAGTTGAGACGCCAGGTGAGATCCCTCCTCTGGCCGGGCACAGGGAGCCGTGTGGGCAGAACATGAACCCTGCCGGGTGCGACACTTCACGGGAAATAAAGGGGCAGTACAGGCCTTCTGTTGCTTTTTGTCTGTTGAGGTCCTGAGATTTCTGGCTCTCTGGGATGGAGAGACTCACCCCTAATTTCGACAAGACCTGTGACAGGGTGCCATGAATGGCTAGCTCTCTTGCCCCTGATGAAAGGATGCATTATGTTTTTATCTGTGAACACCTTACAGAAATTTTTTTCAAGATGCTAAGAAGACAGGTACCAGACCAGGCATTGCCCCGAAGGCAAACTGGATGAAGAGGTAATAACGGTCTGAGGTTTAGATGCAGCTTTTGGAGCAAGGTCTGCGAGAGCGTTGTGGAGGGCGGTCAGGGAGAGGGAGGGCCGTCCTTCACGTAAGGTGAATGGTAGGCCACCTTTACGTCCAGGTCTACTTTTATCCATTCACCACGTGTTTAACGGGCCTCCTCTCGTCACGGTTTGTTAGAGCCAGTCACGATGCTGTTCTCAGATGCAACCCTAACGCACGAACATGTTAGATGGTGATGCCATGGGGCTCTTTTGTGAGTTCACACACAGAGCACACGCCAGCCTACTGAAATTAAACAAACACGCTCACACACAGAGACACCCGCCAACCGACTGAAATGAACCAGAGCAAAGAGGGAGACGTCACTGGGAAAACTGCAGAGCGCCCTCTGACGTGTGCGAGGGCAGCCGGCCTTCACAGGGCTGAGATGCGGGAAGGGGGCGTTCACCCCGAACCCAGGCAGCGGCTTGCCTGTAACTCCAGGGGTGGGCAGTCTCTGGTCTCCGCTTCTCACAACATCTACAACTCATGCCAAACTACCCCACCTCCTCACTTTCCACCTGTCTACACATGCAGTTAAAAATGGTGACCCAGAACCCCACAGCTCTGCCATCCCCCAGCCCCCAAACACCCAAACAGCTGGCTGACATTCTAGCTCCCTGAGCCAGACTCCGTCGCGCCCGGCCTGGGCTCGTGTAAAGTAAGGTCAGTGCATGCCCACAGTCCCTTGTGGGGAGGGGAGCCGTTCTCCAAGAAGGGGGCTCCATCTCAGTGGGCACTGCTTGTAGATGGAGAACGCCCTGCTAATTGAGAAAACTTTTAGACTTTTTATCGCCTCTGTTCACCAGTTCTGGGTTGTACACTTGGATGTTGGGTTCTGGATGGGAACGAAAATAAAGTGAAGGACAAACAGCAGTGGCAAACCATCTTAACCGTGAAACTGTCTGAAAAGTAGAGTCTGCAGATCCATCCAGACCGCCTTCGGTGTTGCTGCTCTCTTCACATGCCTGTCGGTCGCAGAAGACATCCTTCTCCAAGTCCCCCTGACGGCCCGCAGGAGGGCGAGGCACCGCCTGCACGAGAGCAGCCCCCGAATGCCCGACTCGGAGGCGGCAGGCACAGCCCGGAGAGGCTACAAACCTGCACACAAAGGAAGAAAGACGGGGCGGGGCGGAAAGGTTAGGAATGAAAAAGCATCTGATAGCAGGAAAGCTGGCTTGAATTAGGGAGACAATGCAAGCCTTGACATTCTGAATGGATGTCAGCCGTTAAGTGCTAGCTGGACCTTCTGAGGTTACCACCTCCATTCAAACCTCAGCCCTGGATGGCAACCTGAAACCCAAGGCCACGGGCAGAGAGCATCTGGGAGCCCAGCAGGGATTAGTGCCGTGGCCTAGGGAGGCCCTTCCAGGCGGCTGCTTCCTCCCTCTGTAGCAGATCCCGAAGCCAGGTGTGCCCCGGGGGCGACAACAATACCAAGTCATTAAGATAAAATGTTCTTGGCTGTGTCTAGGGCCTTTTCTTTTAGGACAAGAACAAAGGGCGTGTTGATGAACTAATTGTTGGTGGGGGAAGCTGTGCTGCTATCTATTATTAAACGAATGCTTAGGATTTTTGTTTGTTTTTCAAATAGCCCCATTATAATTTCAGTTCCGATACTCCAAAGCTGATGTTCCCTAATTTATTGTCGCTTGCTCCAGTCCTCTGGGACACAGTAATTGAAATTTACGGGCGTCGTAATCACAGGCACAAACAAGCAGGAGTCTCCGGGAACTGAATCAGTCAGAGCCAGGTCTCTGGCCAGAGAAAGACTTGCCAGGAGCCCTGGATCTCGGCACAGACGGCGATGTCGCATCCCCCTGGCCAGGCAGACCGGCTGCTGTAGCTGGCGCAAACGGGGCTGCAGGCTGCCTGAGGTCAGCTCTGAACACCCTCCCGGGCAGCAGAAGCACAGAAGAAGACAAAAAGAAAAGCATAAGGCTCCGAAAAGATCGCTCCCCAAGTAGCCAGATTCTAATCTCACTGCAGTCAAAAATAGATGAGCCTTTGAGAGACAGGACCTGCACACTGGGCTGGAACCAGGAAATTCCACAAGGAGATGTTAAAATTCCATCTGCGCCAAAAAAAAAAAAAAAGGGCGGATTGACAGCCCACATCCTCTCTTTTCTTACATCCAAAACAGGACAATAAAAATGGCCATTTTAGATGCCGTGTAGGGCTGCAGGGACACTGAGAGGCCAGCTACACCCAGCCTCCTCATTTCACACCGGAGGCTGCAGTTCTTATCTCAGTGTGATGTTTAAGGAATTTTGTTAAATTCCACGCCCTTTGAGGATTTGCCCTCAAACAGGGCTGAATGAAAAAACTAAAACCTACATAGAAATTGACTGAGGCTTGACTCCCATGAGCCCTGAGCAAGTTGTTGAACTCTGAGCCTCGACTTTTTCATCTGGAAAATGGGACTAATAATATCATCATCTTCTCTGAAGACTACGATAATGCACCCAAGTCTCTAGTAAAGCGCCCAGTCTTGGTGGAATTTCATTGTACCTTAAAGGAAATAGATCACCAATTTTGAAAATGCTGCACTATCAGGAAAATAAGTGGCAGAAACAACGGGACTTCTTCAAAAGATCTGCTCCTTCCCAAATAGTTCCCACCACATTCGAGAACATAGGAAAAGAGGAGGGTCCCTGGGGGGAGCACTCCCATATTTCTGAAGGCCAAGGACTTTGGGTAATTTCCCCTGGGCAGCTAAAATTCACCCACCGCTGGGAGTTTGCAAAAGCTTTGGGAACTGAGGTGCTCTTTGTCCCCCAGATGATATTTCAACACAGATGCCGTCAGGGTCCCTAAAGAGATGACTGTCCTGACCCATGGTAGGGGCATCCTACTTCCCTGTCCCACGTCCCTACTCAGTGTGAGAAAAAAAATCAAGGGTGCGACCACTTCCTCTCCTGTTTTCAGGTCCCTTCCCTGTTACCTCCAATTAATAACCAGGAAAATACTCCCCAATGAATCGATCATCTGGAGATTGGATTCTGTAGTGGGCCGAGTTTGCCTGCCCCGCCTCACTGCACCCCGACTCAGATGTCGAAGTCCTGCCCCCAGTACCTTAGAATGTGGCATTGTTTGGAAAGAGGTTCACCACAGGTGTGACGACTGTCGAGATGAGGGCTTATTGAAGCAAAGCAGGCCCCTCCTCCACGATGACTGGTATCCTTATTAACAGGGGACATTCGGACCCGGGCAGGCACACAGGGAGACCATTATGCGCGACGACAAAGGCAGAGATGAGGCGGAGGCATCTGCAAGCCGAGGAACACCCCAAGGTGGCCAGTGAGCCACCAGAAGCGAGGGCAGAGGCTTGGAGCTGATGGCCCCTCACAGCCCAGAAGGAAACAACCCTGCCAACACCCTGACCTTGGACTTCCAGCCAACAGAAGTCTGAGACAATACGTTTCTGTTTTTTAACCACTTTGTTCGTGGTACATTGTTACGACAGCCCTAGCAAATTAAAACAAACGGCAATCACTTCTTTTTGGAAATAAAGCCTCTTTCGCCCCCATAACCTTGTCCCAGGGCTGCCGTGGACCTGCGCTCCCCCTCATGCCCTTCTCCCCACAGCAGCTTTCATGGGGCTCTGCCCGCCCTGTCACCTAAGCAGGCTCGGCAGGCACCTTCTGTGAGCTCAGGTCCCAGGGCTAGCCTGAGAACTCCAGGCCGGAAAGCAGTCAGCACCCTGCTGGGGGAGGGGGTGGGGGAGCCAGCTGGAGCCAGCATCCTCCAAGGTCACATCCCTCACCTTTGGCCTCCCTAATCAGACGGCAGTTTCAGCCCCAGAGATGACAACACAGATTGTCCATGTTCTGCAGCCCAATCCAGTGCCCTTATAAGGAAAAACTATGTCCCTTGAAGTCTTGCAGACTGCAGCGGCTATTGTGAATCTGAGCTTGCAGTGGAAAGACTAGGTCAGTAAAAATAGGGAAATGTTAAAAGAGGAAAGAAAATGTAAGAAACCAATCTCTCTCTCTCTCACACACACACACACACCCCACATCATACCTATACATACAAACTCTGTTCCACAGGACTGTGCCTCCTTTGATGGATATATCTGCACAAGAATAGAGAGATGGGTTTCTGCGCCCGGGCGTAATGGGGATAACTGGCCAAGGTCAGCCACTCCATCAGCCATTGAGACCACACTCTCTGGCAACTGCTGATAACCCCTTACCTGGCAGGGCTTTGCTTGCCTGTCTGTGCCTCAGTGTCACTGAAATGTCCCTTATCTCGCGAAAACACTCGTCTTCTTGTATCTTTCCAGTGCAAAAATAAATTCATAAATTATTGTTATGCCTGGAGTTTTTAAAAAAGTCTCTGTTATGATGTTTGTGGGGGAAGAAGTTCCTGAAGAATGGGGATGAGGTGAAAATAGAGTCAACAGTGCATATGAAATACTTTTCTGCTTCGGATCCTAGAAAGCAAAGACTCAGGCTTCGGTGTAAGATTTTGGGTGAAAATTTCTCCTACCATAACTCCTTTCCTAATAGCACTAAAGCCTAAGTTAAAAAACAATTTTTGCTAACATTGACTGAGAATCTACTGTGTGAAGCCCACAGTGCCAGGTGATAGCAATACCAACATAAATAAGATGTAATCCAAGATTTTTTCCCCAAGTAATATGAAACTTATGAATAGTACACGAAAAGAGGAAATGTATGTGAAATTTCCCAAATGTTCCCCTTTTGAGGACTGTATTCATGTATTAGAGATGGGAAAGGTGGAATCATATTGCACCCCCAAATATAGCATTTTACAGCACCCGCCCATTCTCGCCCACTGCTCTCCACTAGTCTATTGGGGGGAATCACAGCTCCTAATGACCTGCCCCCCACACAGGTGTGTGTCCCTATGTCAACAGTGTCTGGCACGGGAGTCTTCATGGGGAACAGCTGGGCAGCCGCCTTGCCGCTCCCACCAGTCAGCAGGCAGCCAGGGCCTCCACGCCAGCCCAATACACGATGGCAGCCTGGTCCCAAGGGCGCTCACAGACCAGTGGGAAGGACGAACCCCACAGCCCACAGGCCAAGACAGAGCGAAGCGTTTGTGACCGATGGACTACCTGTTGTCATCACATATTCAAGGAGGAGTGATGGGTCACTGACACGGTTCCAGAAAACCAGGCAGAAGACAAAGGTCAAAGTACTCAGAGACGGTATTTAAACGGTCGTATTGGGAAAATCACGTTCGCGGTGAGTCGTGAGAACGACCCCTGGTGTGTTACCATTGTCGAGTGTGCTGGGAAGGCAGCAGGTGTCTCCTGCAGCCTGCGCTCAAATCCAGGCTCTGCCCCCTCCCCACGCGGGGAGCTCCGTCAGGACACACAACTTCTCTGAGCCTCCTCGGTCTCCTCGTCTCTGACCTCTGACGTGAGGACAGTAACGGGACCTCCCTCGGAGGGTTACTGTGGGGCCTGAGTCAATCAGTGTGGGCAAAGATCCTACAATAGCGCCTAACACAAAGTAGATGCTCATAAGAGCCTGTTCAATGAAGCAAATGCCTGGCTTCCCTAACATCAACACTTGCGTTTTACATAAGCAATTTATGTAGCACCCACTTCAAGTCCTTACCTACGTGGAATAATATGTGCATAAAACCAAGATAAGACTCTCAAGTATAGCCTCTCCCTTCACGAGGGGTCCCGGGCTGTCAGTTAACAAACCTTTGATGCAGGCAGTGTCACGGCTAAGCGTGCTGTTTGCTCTCTGACGGTGAGCCACACCGGGCCTGCCGGTTCTGAGTTTGAAGAACCTTATTTGGTTCTTTAAAGAAAATAAACATCGTTTTAAACGTATGAAAAAGGTTGCTAGAATATTTCGAAAAGCTCCTGTCTACCTTTCAGCCAGCTTTGCCAATTGTTGACATTTTGCGCCATCTGCTTTCACGTTCCCTCAACTATTTACGAGTGAACGGTAGGCATCGTGCTCCTCTATTAGGTGTTTCAGTTCTGATTCCTGAGAACAGGGGCATTCTCCTAAATAACCGAAGTACCGTGATCGAGATCCACAAATGTAACGCTGATGAAATGCCATTATCTAATCCACAACCCATATTCCAAAATCAACTGTCTCAGAAATGACTTCTCAGAGCTGTTATCCCCCTGGTTTAATGCAGGATCACACATTGCATTTACTTGTCATTTTATTATTCTCTCTCTCTCCGCTTTCTTTGGTTTGGCTTTCTTTAAACAGGAACACACATAAAACGAGGTTATGTACTGACAGGTTGAAGAAATTGCGAGCAGAGGCTGCCGAGAACCCAGCTCTGAACGTGCCCCAGGAGCAGTGGCCTCGTCTCCCCTAATTCAGTGTTCGCTGTGGCGTTCTGCAACGTGACCTCTGTGACTAAGGAGAACTGACGGTTAGAAGGAACCACAGCTCACACTGGTGGCTGGCTTGGAGGTCAGGGTGTGGGGAAGGAAACCAGGGGCTTTGTCATTAGGGATGTTTAAGGCTGAAAGCAAACATCACGAAATGTTAACTGTTACTGAGTGGTGCTCATAGTGGGGCTGGCTGTGATTTGCAATCATTTTAATTGCCTAAAGTAACATCTGTACAAGGAAGCACAGCAGGGGGAGAGGGGGAGCAGAGGGTGGTCACCGCGAACAGTGTGTCTCCACACACTAACTACAGTGCGCACAGACTGAGAGTCAAGTGTAAGCTCAGCAGGGATCAAAAGCGGTAATCCCGAAAGGTGAGTCACTGCCACATGGCCTCAGCTGGGCTTAACACACTGCAGCCTGCCCGGTCTCCGCACGGGCATTATAAAGCTCTGTTGAGTCTGAAAGAAATACCACGTCAGGAGATGCTGTTGCTTGAGATGCTGGTGCATGCCGATCTATTTCTGTCTAGCCACTGCCGCCAGTCCACAGCCACACTGTAAAGCCTGTGTCAATAAGGAATCACGCCACCTGTAGCTTAACATCCCTCAAGTAGATGTAATAGGACAGTTAGGTACTTGGCCCCAAGATAAAGCAACCAGGTATCAGAAAGCTACATTTCCCCCGATTTCAGTAGTTAATGTAGCTATAATCTCCAAATACCAGTCTCCGAAGCAAAATGAAAAGGCGTCTATTTGCCACATGATGGAGAAAGATAAAGTGACACGAAATCCCTAGGGGGAAAACCCTGTGCAAAGTATCCTTTTAAGTAAACCGGGAGTAAAAAACAGCACTTGCAGATGCTATCACCAAGTTAATGGGGATGGGGGTGGGGCACTATACAGGCAAAACCACTTAGCCAGTCCTTAGCTCCAATCTACAGGATGACTTAATGTATGCCAAGAGTTTAATAAACATAGAAAAGTTTGCTCCAAGACTAATTTATTCACCTTTGTTAAGTGATGACGAAGTACTTCAAGAGCTACCCTTCCACACCAAATCTTAGAAGAGACTCTATCAACCAGAAAATCTGGATTTTCTGATGGCTAGGGCTTGAGCACAAATGTCTTGTCCATGAAATTTCTACAATGTATCGTACAACCTGTTGCCCTGGGTGCGACAGGGGAATTCTGCTCCTGATAGTACAACTGCAGCGTAGCAGCCTCGCCCTTTGACTCCTGACAACAGCAGGGTGCAGCCAGGACTCGGAGGACTCCCACTTTAAGTGATGCAGATGCCGTGAGATTAAGGAATGGAATGCGTGCAATGTGAGAGGACTACGATTCTTTCGTCACCTCCTGACAAGCATTCTGCGCGTTAGCGATGCTATAATTCTCTGAGATGGTGTATGTATGGGACTGAGGAAGATTCTGTTTGATCCTGGGTTTGGAATTTTGGATACATTGCTGGCATTCGAATGCTTCACTGTTACTCATCGCCAAGTCTCGGGAGCAGATGGGGGAGGGGTTAAATTGCAAATACCAGGTAATCCTGTGTCTATTTTAATGATTTCTTAAAATACAGCAGGTCCCCACGTGGCCATACTTCTGGTGAAAACCAACTGCGTGGCAGATTCATGAAGGAGTTCTGACCACACCCTAATGATTGCTCGGCCGCATCACCGAATGCACTGCCTCCTGAAAGTGGCCATCTTACTGGGCGAGCTGACGGTCCCCCCAAGTGCCAGATGGCTTCGATGTACCCCTAATCGAACACTCCTGCCTCATACCAAATTGATTTTTTTCTTTACGAATTTTGTCTTTTCATAAACTCTGTAATGTCAAAAACGACCTCCAGTTCAATATACTCCTCTCCTGTTATTGACCATGTGGGTCGAAGGGCTGGACTCTAAAGTCAGTTCCCTGTGAACAGCCGACGCCAGCTGAGACCCAAATCATTCTGCTGTCACTGGCGTCTTCGTAGCATTTGGACATCATGGCTGACCCCTGGCTTCTAGAGCCCTCTGTTTCTTTCTTTGGGCATCAAGGCACACAACCATTTCTTAAAAAGAAGGTCCACACTCTACTGTGGAAATGGAAATTTTTTTAAAAATGGAAATCGAACAGAGAGACTTCATGGTTATGCTTCATTTCCACGGATGAAAACTGCTGTAGGAAAATGCAGTGTATCACTATGCAAGTGTGTAAAACACTGGGAACCCCAACAATACAACGGTTTAGGACGTGGGTTTATTGACGTAACTGAACACGACAGTGTGCATAGAGCATTTTTTCATTTCCCACCGAATGACGTTCCAGTGACACTGTTCTTAACATAGACCCATAGGCACTGAGCGTTTTGGGGGATGGTCTGCAGTTTAAAAGGATGCAGGAAGAGTCCTTTTACCCCGACTTTCAATGGGACTCGACCTTCCATGGCTGTGCAAGAGAAAGCTGAGAGATGCCGATGGCTCAGTGAACGAAAGAAGCCGGGAGCAAGAAAGGTGCAAGAGAGCCCAGATGTTGCAAATAAGAGCAAACAATGACGCCTCTCCCGGGGACCAGTGAGCCTGGAGTCGGAAACAAGCTCTGGCAGCAAACTAAGAATGACAGTCTACTTCCTGTGGTTTATTACGTTTTGGCCCCACAGATACGTCTGCCAGGAAAGCAGCTGTACTTTAAGTGGTCTGGACATTTATTCATCTGAACATAAACAAAGATCAGTTCACTGAGATCCCTGGGTCTGTGCTCGGCTGTGGGGACAAGGGCAGGCCCGGCTCCGTGAAGTCCGAACATAAAAGGGGTGAACTTGGGGTGAAGGACCCCTGGACTGTGATAGATTCCCTGAGTCATCAGGACCCTTAGGGGCTTATAGCCCAAAACAGAAGAGTCTCGGTCAGCCTTAGCACCCACACCGTAGCTTCACGATACCCCGGGGCCAACGAATCATAACCATGGTCAGTGTGACCTTGTGTGCCCCCTTAGTGAGGACGCTTTCAGACCACACACAAAATCATTAATGTGAACCAAAGCACCGCAGTTAGCGATAAACGTGTACTTCATAACTATCAGGGCACGAAAAGATCTCAACCAGTTGCAAATGACAGATTCAATGAAGGACCCCAAGCCTAAGTTTACACCAAAAACATTGAAAAAAAATACTGCAATTCTTAACTAAAAGATAAAATTTAATAACAACAGTAAAACACAAGGTGGTGGAGGGACTAATTTGCAAAATGCAGGATTATTTCACAGTCGGGTGTAAGTACTCATGACAATCTTCGGGCTTTAGTGGAAAGACAACCACTGATAGACATTTTTTTTCACATTTTTTCCCAATAATTTCTCTCCTTCTACTATTTCATAGAAAGTAGACGTTAATGCGCTCAAACATACACTATCGATTGCCAGTTGCCTTTTGCACCCCTTTTTGGAAACTACCTTTGTCACTTCACTGGGCCACTCAGGACAAGCAGGGCACATGGTGTCGACTCCACACCGGACACATTGCCAGAGGTGCCGTAAGTGACCTAGCACACAAGTGTTCCCTGTGGGGTCACCACTCACACACGCATTGCATTCTTGGATCAAATCTGGCATTGAAATTTCCTTTTCCACCTATGGGTTTTTTTAAAAAGGAATAAACTTAAAAAGCCACAGGAGCAACCCTCACGGAGAAGTCTTGCATGCCGCCCTCTCCAGAGAACACATGTCATCGCAGTTAACCCCAAGGTCGGCAAACGTCCTTGTGGTGTTAATGTTAAAAAGAAAATTGTGGAACCTCCCGGCTCGACTAAAACAGTCCTTGAGTTGATTCATCAGTTTGTTAAATGTCAGAGCTCTTCACATTGTTGAAAAAAAATAGCTTCTCTAATTATTTAAACATTAAGTTATCCTGAATGTTCTATTAACCACCATAAAGAGTTCCTTGGTGAGTGTGTTAAACTTTACCACCTGTTACATCACCCTGCTTGGCAGAAACCACCAGACCAGTGGGGTCCCTTGCCAAGCCTCCTTTGTAATGGTAATAAGTTCCTTTTTCCTTAAATAGAACCAAAACACCCCTGTTTGACTCGGAACAAATAAAAAGCCTATATCCAAATCTCCTTCTGGCCATGATGGGGGCGCAAGCCCCCTTTTCCACCGCCGAGGAGGACAGGCTATTCATTACAATGCCACAAAAGGCAATGTCATAGCTGCACCAAGGTCTTCGGGTAAAGAAGGCCTCCCACCTCTGAACCCCACCATCCATGTGTCCCCTACTGTTGGCCTTGACCACCAAGTACCATCCATTTACTTCATAAGTGAGTATTGGGAATCAGGGGCAGGGGCCGAATTGGCTGTCTGTCCCCTTTGGCCTCCCTAGCCAAGGGGGTGAAAGGAGATGGTCGGATAAAATGAGCTCTTCCCCTGAGGTGAGTTGAGGGGCCCCACGGAGAGGTGGCTCCTCAGGGCCATTAGATGGTCTCCACACCCCTGGATCTAGTCAGCAAATCGCTGCAGGAGATGGTCTTCCCGCCTCAAGCTGCCACCCGCCCCACTGCCCCCGCTGTCCATGAAGCGGTCACAGGGGAACTCGATGAGGTCCGCCTCACTGAGCGCGCACACGGTGGTGCGCGGCCTGTGCGACTGGAATCCAGAGAAGTCCGCAGACACGCCAGTGCCCATGGAGCGCAGGGGCCGTCGGGTGGAGTACATGTGGCGAACGTGGACAGGGGCCCCTCCCTTTCGCCTGGCTCGCAGCTTCCTCCGCAGCCAGCGGGATGCCCAGGCCGCCAAGGCCAGAAGCACTAGCAGAGCGTTGACGGCTAGCAGGGCCAAGGTCAGCAGCTGGTAGTCGATGCTGCTCTGTCTGCCAGGCTCCGGCAGGGTGACCAGCCCGGCGCAGTGGTCCCGGGGGGCCACTGGGCAGACCCGGCCCCCCAGCACGCCCTCCACACACACTAGATAGGGGGTATCCCCACGCAGCTCGCGCAGCGTGGCCGAGTCGCTGCGCTCAGGCAGGTAGACGAAGCGGTGGAATTTCGGCTGCTGGCCAAAGCGGTCGAAGAGCAGGCGAAAGCGCGCGCCGCCCAGCGGCCGGGGGCTGCGGTGCTCTCGTACTGCCCAGCGTACGGAGGCACTGTCTGCGCCCACAGCCTCCACCGTCAGGTTGCACAGGATGAACTTGTTGAAGTCACACGGGTCAGACACCAGCGGCGGCAGGCCGGCCCCGCCGTCGGACTGGGCGGCGCTCTCCTGCTGCTGCGCGGCTAAGACCTGCTTCGCCGCGCGCTGCCAGAGGTCGCCAGCGGTCAGTGGCACAGAGGCAGGCGCAGCGGTCGGGGTGGGCGCGGGGCGGGCAGGGTCGGCCAGCGTCGGACGTCCCCTCTCGGGCTTCTCGAGCAGGTCCAGGTGGTGTGGCACCGCGCCTGCCACAGTAGCAGCGGAGGAGCCCGGCTGCTGGAGGCCTGGACCCCATCGGTTCAGCTTGAGGGCGCTGCGGTTGCCCCAGAGCTCCCTGGTCGCCCCATCCCAGGGCACCCCGGGCAGAAATCGTCCCCGCTGCTGTGGCTGAGGCTGCAGCGGCAGCTCCTCTACAAGGCCACCTGCAGGGGGCTCCATCTTCTCCCTTGTGACTGTGGGTAAGGGCCGCCGCTGGCCTCCCTCGGTTGGAGAGACGGAGGGCGAGGGATCCCCGCAAGACCCGTTCTGCAGTTGTAGGTCGTCCAAGTAATCCAGGTACTTGCCCCGCAGGGCCGGGGGGTGGCGACACTGCACAAAGACGGTGAGAAGCCGGCCTTGCGAGTGCCAGTCGCCCATCCAGCGCTTCAGGCCACGTAGCCGACAGTCACAGGTCCAGCCGTTGCCGTCTAGGTCCAGCCGGTAGAGGGCTGGGCTGGCGGCGAAGATGTCCCCAGACAGGGCGCTGAGCGCGTTGTCGCGCAGGCTGAGTTCGCGCAGTCGGCCCAGGTGGCCGAAGATATTTGGGTGCAAAGCGGAGAGCTCGTTGCCACTGAGGTCTAGCGCCTCCAGGTTGTGCAGAGGTTCCAGCAGCGCAACGGGCAGTTGGCTCAGCCGATTGCTCTCCAGGCGCAGCTCACGCAGGGCCTCCAACCCCCAAAAGGCTTCCGGCGCCAGGTGTGTGAGATGGTTACCCCGGAGCGAGAGTAGGCCGAGGCGCGGCAGGTGCTGGAAGACGCGCGGCCCGAGGTGCTGCAGGCTGTTGTTGGAGAGGATGAGGGTGGAGAGGGAGCGCAGGGGTGCGAAGGTGGCCGCGTGGCGTAGGGAGGGCTGCAGCTCGTTGGCAGAGAGGTTGAGAAAGCGCAGCTTGCCCAGTTGGGCAAAGGCGTTCTTGCCCAGAAAGCGGATCCGGTTGGACTCCAGATGTAGATACAGCAAGTTGCCCAAAGGGGCAAAGACCGCATCAGGCAGCGCCCCCAAGGCGTTCCCGTCCAGTCGCAGCTTGACCAGACTCTCCAGGCCCTCGAAAGAGCCTCGGCTCAAGCGGCCGATCTCGTTCCCGTTGGCGTAGAGGATGCGCAGCTTGCGCAGCGGGGCCAGTGTGCCCGGGACGAGCGCCTGCAGGAGGTTGTTCCCCAGGTAGAGTTCCTCCAGTCGCGAGAGCTTCTCGAAGGTCTTGGGGTGTAGAGAGCGGATCTGGTTGTACTGCAGATCCAGCCGTCTGAGCTGTCCCAGGCGGTGGAAGTCGAAAGCCGTGATGTTGGTTATGAAGTTGCCGCCAAGGCTGTAGGTGAGCACCTCCTGGGGGTTCGGCAGCGAGGTGATCTTGGGCACGGCGCGGAGCCCCCTGTTGGTGCACAGGAGGTGCTGGGGATGCTGGCAGTCACAGCGCTCTGGGCACACGGGCTGGGCCCGCGGCGGGAGAGCGAAGCAGCCGCACACCACGAGCAGGAAGCGCACGGCGCGGGCAGCCTCCATCGCCGCCCGCCCTGCGTGCAGCTGCCGGATCGTCCTCTTGGCCCGCCGGCTCTGTGTCTCCTCTGCATTCCCTTCGGCCTGGCCAGAGACGCTAAGCGGCCTCTTTCGGGACTTCGCTGCGCGGTCCAGCCCCTCCTCCGCCCTTTGTCCGGTGGCTGGCCCAGGCCTCTGCAGGAGGGCTTCGCTCAGCCAAGTCAAGCGGCGCAGGGCGCTCCGCGAGCTCCCGGTGCTACTTGTTGCATCTCTGCAGAAAACTGTTTCTTCGGGTGCGCGTCGTGGGGCGGAGGGGGGGGAGCAAGAACTGATCTTTTTGTTTGCAGTTTGAGTCCGGAGAGCTGGATTCCCTGGCACGGATTCTCCCCGCCGAGTGGATTCCCCAGCTGCAGGCAGGCGGGAGCCCTTCCAAGAGCTGCTCAGGGCGCGGCTTGGCTGCTGCGCCCCGGCGGGCGGCTCGGCCCCCGCAGCCCAAGCCTTTTCGCGGGACCGCGAGCGCTGTCTCCGTGGAACAGCTGGGGGAGGAGCCGAGGTGCGCAGGCTGCGTCCGGAAGGGACCCAAGTCGGCGAGTGGCGAGCAAACCGGGCGGAAATTCGTTCTTCCCACACTCTGCCCCCGGGGATGCGGGCGGGGAAAGAGGAGACGACGGAGGAGAACAGACCCCGGCTGGGGGAGGGGGAAACGCTAAGTGGCTCCGCGTCTGGTCAGCCGGAGCCGGGGACGCCAAGTGAGAAAAGTAGGGATTAAAAACAGCTGTACGGGGCGGACACACTGGGCTGGGGGCGGGGGTGGATTACCGGTCCGGCAAACGGGATTTGCAGACAGAGACCTTTTTATTTAGACGAGGACACCAGTCGCTTCGGAGCAGTGGGAGTTCGGCTTATCTTACTCGTTTTTAAGGCACTTGCTCTTCCAGGGGCCGCCCGGGGGAAGGTGGGGCGGCACAGAGTCCGCCAGCGCGCTACGAAAGTCTTGGGGAGCACACGGTTGTCTGCAAAGAGTGTCGGCGGCCCGCCGTCGGGAGAGGACAGGCCAATCCATTCAAATTGCCGCGTGTTTGGGTTTGGGGCAACGCGCTACTGGTCGCCGAGTAGGGGCACCGCCCCCTTAGGGATCCGAACTGAAGGCCCAGCAGTGGGCAAGAGCAAGGAGAAAGTTCAGAACTGCTTCTCCCACCGCCAAAGTGTCTCTGCCAGGTTTTGGTGATTTAGTCCCATTAATTTTCCTCGCTGGGGAAGGCTCTGCAGATAGGTAGGTAGGTAGGTAGGTAGGTAGGTAGGTAGGTAGATAGATAGATAGATAGATAGATAGATAGATGGATGTAGATACCCTTCCAAGACCCTGAGCTACCTGCCGGGGCAGGCAGTCCCTTCTGCTCCACGTCTGGGCTTGCAGTGATCCGTAGAGTCTTCAGTCCCCAAAGGCCTCAGGCCGGGTTTAGCTGGGGAAGTCTCACCATTTAGAAGCAATGGAGAATGGGGCAGGCACCCGTGTCTCCTTGAAGGGCAGCCCCTGCTGAGAATGAGGATCTGGCAAGGAAGGGCTGGTAGTTACTTTGTTCATGCAAACTATCTTGCTAAAAATAAAATATAGACCCCTTCCTTCCCTCACCCCACTCCAAAGTGTCTAGAAAATGTAATTTTAGTGTTCAGAAAACGTAATTTGAAGGAGGTACTCTGGGGACAATGAAAGGAAACAGACGCATCCACAGGCTTGGTGGGAAGGGCAGGGCATGCAAGGCACGAGGGTAACATAAGGTGGTCTGTGAGGAAGCTGCTGAGATGCAGGCGAGGTTCAGTAACTCCAGGGTTTCACAGTGATTCCCTGCCTCATGTAGCCATTCACAGAGGCGAGTGACACAGACACGCACTGAATTTAAGCAAGGATGGGGTCACTAGCAGCATGGTCTGTGAAGACTTACAGGTGAGCGGGGACCCGGGCTCCAGGGTGATGGGTGTTGCAGAGCCGAAGGTGGACAGTGAAATGCCCATTCAGGGCACAGCGAAGGAGCACATCAAATTTGCCTGTGATTTGCTTTGAGTTTTCAGATTAAGGATGAACTTGGAGAACCAAGTATCTGTCATTAAGATGAAAGGCGAAGTTAGCCAGGTAGCTGGTGTTTGGTTCTCATTGTGGGGATCTCCTGAAACCCCTTCAGTTGCCGACTCCCGTCCTCCTGAAGAAGGTATGGCTGCCCTAGAGGGTGAGGCCCGAGCATGCGCAGTGTAGCACAGGCTGTCTGTCCTGGTCTTCCACCCCAGATGCTGGTAGGAGGACCTTCAGTTTTTGCTGCCTATTATTCAGAGGAAAGATACAAAGAAGCTGCTGGCTTTCCAGTCAAATCACTGGACCTGCCTGGCGTGGGGAGGGCAGCATCATCTGATTGGAGCCCACAGCCTCGGGACACACAGACAACATTCTGAGCAGGACAGAGGTTGGAAGCTGAGAGAGGTGTGGTGTGAAAGGGGGAGAGGCAGACATCAGACCCTACTCCTTTGCAAAAGCCTCCTCTCCTTCTGACTCCTCCCAGAAAACTTGCAGAGAAAGGGGGGGCGGCAGGCGGCCACTGTGGTTTGGACCAATCGCTCACTCCCCTGGGGGTGTCTTTCCTTTCCAGATGCCTCTAAGTGAGGTTTAGAAAGTTATCAGACCCCCGACGACACCAGCACCCTTCAATGTTCTGGCCGTCTCTGCTCTTTTGCCCAGTGGTTAGCGTCCTTCCAGAAGTCCAGGGCGGCAGGTAGAAATACGCCACATGGATTCATGCCCTCCCGCGTCCTCGAAGTAATCCATCTGCTGCATGGAACTAACCTTCCTTCAAGCAGGGGCAGTGTGCCATCTTTGAAATAAATGTAGACGGTTTCTGATAGGTGTCGCTGGCACCCTCAACCCAGTGTCAGTAAGAGTAAGATCTTGAGATCTAGAGAGAAAATGATAACGTGTGTGTGCAACAAAGTTTTTTCTGAAAAAGTGTGATTACTATCTCCCTTTTAAAAGGTGTGTAAGTTGAAGTCAACTTTACAAATGAATGACATTTAAACACTTCGGAGTCCGTTTATGTGATATTCATATGTGCCCCCGATGGTCTCTGTGTCTGTAACGCTACATGTTCAGGGGTTCAGTTTACAGTATTTTCATCTCTCTCTTCCAGGAGTTGACCTGGAGTTTTGCTCGAATCTGGCACTACTCAGACCCCCTGGTAGCAAAGAGCAAAATCTCCAAAACTGCATCGGCTTGGAATCCTCACTGCTGCTGGCGACCAGGCCAGAGGCACGTGGTGAGAATGTCGCATGCGCCAAACCCCAGGAGGAGCGGTGGGAATGCTGCCACTGAGAGAGGCGGGGCCAGACCCAGGGTGCACCAGCCTGGTGGCCAGGCCGATGCACAAGGAGCAGTTGCAGCCAGGTGGTCAGAGCTGCTGGCTGGAGCTGTGGGAGCCCTGGGAAGATGAACTTGGCCTGGGAGCCTGAGGATGGCTTCCAGGGACAGGAAGTACTGAGTATTACCTGGATGCAGGTGAGTAGGGCTCTCGGGAGGAGAGAGCAGGGCTCTTGGGAGCGGGGGGGATGTGTGCCAGAGAGTGATTTAGGGACCTGTAAAACTTCTGTCTGAATCTTTGTTGGTGAGATTATTTTTGATATCTGTTTTTTGACAGTATCACACACCCTTGCTCATATAGTGACTTCCAAATAAATAGTCCCTATTCCTCTTTAAGGATTTCAGCAGGCGGTTCTCATCCTCACACTTGTACCATAACATCAAGCGGTATCTCTGCCCAAATACGCTAGGTGCTATACAAAGAAAATGCCACTATCTAGTTCTTGCCTTTAGAACCTTGAAATATGTGACAGTGGTTTGTGCAGGGTGTGTTGACAGGACATCAGACCAAGGTAGTCACTTATGTGAAATATACTGTACATATTTGGTAGAGATAACATATATGCGCGTGCATATATTTTTGTAGAGATTTTGTGTACACGTGTAAGTACATGTATCTATCTATCTGTCTGTCTGTCTGTCTATGACGCTGCTCTTAGCATAGGGCAGCCCACGTCCCTATCCTGAACCCGCACATGCAGCAGTCCTTCTCTGATTGTGTTCCTCCGAGAGCAGGGTTTTGAGCTTCCAAAGGGAGGCGCTCACCCAAAGCCCACATGCCCACTCCCGCTCCGGGTTTCTGGGACTCTGGAATTCCCGACTTAACTGCCTACGTCTGTGCCGACCCTTTCCCCATCTGTTCTCCTGGGGGCCAGTCAGGCCGCGAGTAGATTTGCCCGTAGGGCCGGGGATGGCCAAAGGGCAGCTGTGCTAAAAGACTCTGGAGGCGTGAGCTGGGATTTCCATCGCTGCTAACACTGGAGTCAGAGCACAGAGGGGGCGTCTCAGGCCAGAGGTCTTCTCTCACCCCTGGCCTGCCCGTGTGTGGCATTTTAGGAGGAAAAAGTACTGGATTTAGAAAGAAGAAGGAGAAAAATTACAGGAGTCCGAAGGAAAACATTTTTTAAAATGTTAAGCCTACTTTATTATGACATGGCCTTTACCTAATTTTCTATAAAAAGCAATAATTTTTAGTAAAAGCAAGGACACAGTTGTCTCCATTTAAATGCCTGTCTCTCCACGATGTAATGTCTCTGTTTATGGGCAGGGCCAGGCCTGATCAGGTTCCAGGAGGTTCAAGGATTGATTATGCCTACAGGGATAATTTGCATAATCACCAGTGGACATCCAGGAAGGAATGCTGTTCATAAGAGGAACGAGAGCCTTGACAACTCACTTTCAAAGAGCTGGCCTTTTAGCTCTCAGGTGTCAGAGGGTGGAAACGCAGCGCATCTGGGCTGGTTCCATGGCACCTATACACGATGTAGGGGTTCTTGGGTGTTCTTGCCCAGGCACGGAATCTTCCCGGGCTTGCCAGGGATGTGCACTGCTTTCTTCCCCAGCAAGAAATTTTACAGAGAAGGAAGGCTTTGCTGAACTGCGGCTGTAGAGGCAGGGAGGATTCCAGGCCATGTCTTCAGTGGCCCCTGGAGCTGGCCTGAGTTAGCCCAGGCGGGCCTGGTGCAGGACACCCTAGGGGGAGGAGAGCTCTGGCCAAGCCCTCACTGCTGGAGCGGTGGGCCGGCCAAGCCTGGCTGGTGTGGCTTCCGGGGGCTCAGTCAGGGCAGCCTGCAGAGATAGCATCTGTTTCCTCACCCTGTGTGAGGCAGCCCCACACAGGCAGTGTGGACCCTGCCACCGATGAGGTAGGCACCGAGAGTCCCCAGTGATCCTTGGCACATTATCAAACGGCTCCCACAACTCTCTCTGTCTGAATGGGCCTCATGTTTGCCCCTGTCTGAGAGGCCAGGTTCTTCACCGTGGGGGTTAGGGATGAGAAGAGGAAAACCCCTGGTTTGCAGTATATGTGCCGATGCTCCATTTTCCCCCTTAAGGAAACACAGGGACACGGAGTCCTGGCAAGGATTCAGCCTTACTGACTCCGAATCTCTGGGGCGAGGTCCCAGCACCTGCGTCTGTAAGCCACCAGAAAAATCGTATGCACCTGTAATTTTGAGAAAACTAATAGACGGTGTTTCCAAAACACCCATTCACAATTGGCTGATCATGTCAGAATAACAGCAATCCTAATGACAGGCGCTCCTGTAGAGCTGAGTGCCAGGCACGGTCTGAACAACTCTGCCCAAAATAAGTCATTTATGTCCACAGCTACCTTGGGGAGGTAGGGGCTACTGTGATCCCCATTTTACAGAGAAGGAAGGTGAGGATTGTATTAAAAATACAGGACCCTAGGCCCACCCCCAGAGAATGTGATTTCAGACCCACGGAACAGGGCTGAGGGACCTTTATTTAGCACGTTCCCCGGTCACATTGTCTCAGGGACTGTCACAGAAGCAGAATTATTAAGGGCTCGTTCAGACAGGAAATGCCTCCTTTGCTAGGAGTCCAGGGGTAGAAGGAGGGGTGAGACGGGCTGGGCCTGGCTGAGGGTTGGACGTACCTAGGACGACAGCCCCGGAGGACAGCGCCATCCGAGACAGAGACAGATGGGAAGAGCACCGCTTGCTGTGACAGCAGTTATCTTTCGAGAAGACAATAACAAAGAACTAAAACCTCTGTGGAAAGTGCCAGCCCACATAACACTGTGTGTGTTCAAGGCCATCGACCAGGTGCCTGCTTCCAACACGCTGGATTTTATATCCGAGGAAAATGCTTCTTCGTCCGTTTGATGATGCTGGAGTATTCGAAACCCGCGTGTATAAACAGATCGCGTATCTAGAAGAACCACAGTGAACTGTAGGCACGCCTGGCAAGCTAAAACAGGAAGGGCAGTTGTTCCCTGAGCATAATGACTTAGGGAATCAGGAAAATCCACATTCTGTTTCTGGCTACAGCATAGAGTTTGTTTTTGTGTAACTGAAATGTTATAGCCCTAATGCAATGACGTCCTCCCTTAAAATAGAATTGAGTCAGTAGCCTAAGGAAATCTTTTGGGGATAAAAGTGTCTCTTATTTCTAAATCAATATTTGAAACTATTTGTCATCTTTGGGAACCAGACCTGTAATTGTATTTTATGGTACAATTTCCCACTACTCTTTTCTTTGGATTTCTTCATACCACAGTAGCATGTATGTAGCTGTTTCTGCACCCGCCCCCCCACCCCACCCCCCACAGGCTAGAAGGACAGCAGGGTGCCTCATTCCGTTTTTGTTGTCTGCAGCAGCTGCTGTGGAATTGTCAGAGCTTTTACAGAAAGCTGGAAGAAAAAAATGTTTTAAACGTTAACAGTTGTCTTTACAATGTGAGAAAATGAATATTTATACTCCATGTTTCTGGCATTTTCTCAATGATGTGCAATGACTATGTATTTCTTTGAAATTAATGAAAACATTTATAAACAAATACTTTCATATCTAGTATCTGGTTGGAACCTCAACATGCATCTCATGAGGCCGTTGGGTGAGGATTAGTCCTGTCTCCAATTTGGGGGAGAGGAGGCTAAGAGTTTGAGAAGGTTGCAACCTTCTGGAATGTTCCGCCACTATAATGATAGAGTGTGGACCACAATCTAAACAGTTGGCTTCTGGCCCCTTGTGTTTAAAGTTGGACCTTGCTAGACGCCTGGTGGATACACGTCTATATGTACAACTAATGAGACCAGTTCAGGGTGCTGTTCAAAATATTTAACCCGACAGGTACAGCCAGCACGCCGGCCGGTCAGGTTTGGTGCTGCCGGATCAGGGCAGAGGAGGCCGCGAACAACCAGCCCAGGTGTGCTGGTGCCCCCAGCTAAAAGTGGACTCCCTGTACTGGATTAAACTTTCTGAATAGTCCTTCAGATGTCTCTTTTTCTTTTTCCTAATAACCACATTATCAAACACATTTGCTCAAGGCTGGGGCACAATAATGAGTCACCTCGAGGTAAAATGCACAAAGCCTCCCTGGGCCCAGGCTCTCCCCGCTGCAAACTGGCTTGGTGCCTGTTCCTCTGGACCGAGGCGCATCCCAGCCACTCACATTCGCCAACAGGACCGTGGTGAGAGGGAGGGGATGATCAACTTTGACAAAACACGGGTTCATTTACAATTTGTAATTCAGAAATTGTCTTCCACTCTCTTCAGGGGGCTGACAGATACATCTAAAAGGAATTTAATTCTTGACACAACTTGATCCGAATTGTTATAACTAATGGTTCAAAAATATTTGCAGGGGGCACCTCTTTGGATGAGAATCGACTTTAAGGATCAGCAACTCACCCTGTAAAATTTTAATGACTTATCAAAACCTTATCAAAACCTGGCTGCACCTGTGCCCCCGCCCCCCGGCTTGTCACCTCACTTCCCGAGCTGCAGATGTCTCCTTATGCTAACGTCACTGTATAGGGAGGCAAAGTCATACCCATGCCATTGAACACTGTGGCTCTGCCCTGGCAAGAAACAGCCTGTCAATCTCAGTAATGGAAACAATCTCGGATGCTCCAATAATTGACTGTATACAGTGTAAAAACCCTCAAAGTGTTTGCAGATTTCATCAAAAGGCCAAATGTTTTTCACTTAAGACCAGGAACCTGGCAGGAAAGGAAATTAGAGGAAGGAAGCCTCCATCCCCTTTCCAGAGTCTCTGTAATTTTCTATAAAGATTTGCACTTTGATTACTTAGTAGCGCGCCATATGCTGGAGCGGGACTCAAGATCAAAGGCTCCGGCCACGGCCCTGGATCTCGCCGTGGGCAGAAGCGAATGTGTCTGCTGGTCCAGTGCTAATGGATGTGTGCGGAGACTCCCCCAGTCCCCTGCGTGTTCCTGTTTAATTTCCAAAATACAAGTGGCGTGCCTCAACTGTGGATGCTTGAAGCATCCATTTGTTTATTGTCAGCTGTCATACATTGTTGATTGCAAAAAAATGGTTATTACCACAAAGCTATTTGGAACTAAAGAATTTTCAAAAGCTTAATGTGAATTGTCAGGTTTCATAGTGTGTATGGTCTTAAAAATTTGGGAAGCAAGGGGATGCTAAACACTCCTTTTCTTTGGTAGTGATTTTTTTTGTTCTACTTCATGATCAAAATTTTCTACAGCGAGGGTCTGTTCTTGCAGTTAAAAATCTTGGTAAAGTGTAGATGACCCCTCACCCACTCCTGCTTTCTCCGTTGCCCCGCTGTGTCCTCCTTCCCTATGTTACAAATGGCTTTTCTCATAAACCTTTGTAATGCATCAATCCCGGTCATGGAAATACTCTTGGGTAATCAAACAGTTTACTGAATATAGTGTGAATACCCCCAGAGCCTCTGCAGATGCCATCAAAAAGCCAAACATTCGTCATAAACTACCCACGAGGCGGACATGGGACGATCAGAAGATGGAGACCTCTTGCTAGGTCTCTGACCTTGAACCACAGCTGTCCCTGTGATCAGTGGTTCATTTTCTCATCTATAAAAAGACACAAAGCATACTTATCCACTGTAAGTTTGGGGAAATGTATGTGAAAACACTTAGAGACTGTCAGTGTTATGAAAACAGGGCTGTTGTTAACATTTTAATGTCACGTGTGCCTTCTCAGAGAGAATCTGAGGCCCTCCGGGGCAGGTCTGAGTCTTAGGCACAGCCTTTTGGTGTCTCCTGCAACACCCAGCATAGGGTCTCTTTTTACCTTGTAGGCTCCATTTCCCCCATTCCGTGACTTCATTGTTCTTCTCCAGGCTGCCTGGGCCCAGCGTGCTCAGTGTTCGGTGCACAGGTTCTCTCTGGACACCTGTACGCCCAGGCCCAGATTCTGGACCAGCTCTGCAATCCTTCAGTGTGCACAAAGGAATTGTTTGACTGCTCTGGGCACCTGTTTCTTGCTCTGGGAGGGGATGTGGCCGTAATACATCAGTATTTGCCCAGAGGGTTCTTATCACTAGTAGTGGCCCCTGTGAAGTTAACCAGGTTGTAAGGGGTAAAAGGAAAGGAAGAGGCTCTGAGGTCAAGGCGGGTCATATGCCATGTCTCCATCTTAGAAAGTTCCATGTCTCATTCTTGGAGAGTCACAATGTACCATAGAATGTTCCAGGCTTTGAGAAATCCTGCAGAACGCACAGAAGGAAATTCATGGGGAGTAGGACTGTTTATCTGTTTGAGGGACCCTAGACTAAATGCTCACTAAGATCCCTGCCAGCTTTAAATGTTAAGTAATTTATTGATTTTTTCCCATGGAGCATTATTTAATATCATTAGAATTGAAAAGTTCTTTAAATACTGTGTTTTATTTAAAGTCCACACGTTATGCAATGGAAGGTGCTTTTCCAGGTTGGGCCTGACTGATCTCAGCAGCTGATGGTATCCACTTGGTTTAACGTCAACCCTCAGTTTGCAGAGTAACACATACTGAGGTTGTCTCCAGCCTCCAGCAGTCCTGGAAAATGTCTTTGCTTCGGTCCCAAATTGTCAAACTAACAAATTATTAGATGTTTCTTTTCACTGGGATACAGGTGTTAGAACCCTATTGTTAGTTGTAAGCACCGTTTGGTATGCTGATGATTCTGGACAACATTACTGCTGAATCTTCAAAGTGTTATTTGGCCACTGTGCTAGCACTGCTGGGCTGTCTCCTGGGAACCTGGCCATTTGGGAAAAGTTCCAACAGAGAAACCCTCAGGCTAATTACTCTAGTACTCTTAGGTGTAAGAACCCGTTGATAATTAGTGCGTGATGCTTATGATTCCCTGAAGTCATGGAATATAGTAAGTACCATTGTAACTGAAATTCCCTGTGGGTTTCCATCTGAGACAGGTAGAGCTACAAACACCTGCCAGGGTAATAACGCCATCAGTGACTGGCATTTACAGAGTATTTATCACGTGCCCGGAACTATTCTAAGCCCTCTACAAGCATGTAACCTACCCACAGCCCCATGAGGAAAATTGCGTGATTAGTCTTATCTTGTAGATAATGCAATGGAAGCACAGCAAATAGGTGACAGAGCAGAACTTGAACTCACAGTGTAACTGGAACGCACTCCAGTCTTTGACCGCAGTATGCTCATCACCACTAGAGTCATCTTTTGATGCACCACCTTTTCCTGAATGTAGCATCTGCCCTTTCGTACACGTTGTTTGAACTGCAGCTTTTTAAAATGTGATTGTCAGTGGAAGTTTCCCAAGCCACCAACATCTGTTCACCTGTAATTAGGCAACATTTTCTTTATTCTTGCAAAGTCCCTACAATATCACCACTTACAGTGTTGCTTCCTCCTCCGTCACTATACTTATTTTCAAATGAAAAAATATCCTATTGTTGTTCCAGAAGTAGTATATGTACATTGTAGAAAGTCAGAAAATATAGATGAGCAATGATAAGAGAGTAAATACATAGTCCCATTGTGGTAGGTTGGATAATGACCTTTCAAGGTATCTATATCCTAATCCCAAGAACCTGGCGACAGGTTAGTTTACTTGGCAAAAGGGAAGTAAAGTTGCAGGTGGAATTAAGCAGTTGCCCTTGAGATGAGATAGTAGCCTAGGTTAGCCCAGATTGCCCAGTTGGATCTCAACAGTCCTTGAAAGTGGAAGAGGGACACGGAGAGAGGTTCACAGGGATGCTATGTGCAAAGGACTTGACCTGCTGTTGCTGGTTTTGGAGATGAGCAAGGGACTGTGAGCCAGGGCATGCAGGCAGCCTCTAGACAATGGAAAAAGCAAGGGAACAGATTCTCCCCTGAAGCCCCCAGAAAGGAATGCAGCCCTGAGGTTAGCCAGGCTTGCAGATGGCCACCTTCTCACTCTGCTCACATGGTGGAGAGAGGTCCCTGCTGCCGCTTCTTAGGAGGACACTGATCTCATCATGAGGGCCCCAACCTCATGACTTCAACAGAACCCAATTATGGTACCTCCAAAAACCGCCATCTCCAAATACCATCATACTGGGGGAGAGGGCTTCAACGTATAAAGTTGGGGGTGATGCATTCAGTCCATAGTACTTGAGGAACATTAAACATAGTTAGCAGTGCTTGAATCTCATCACCAGAGATTCTCTCTCAGTTGATCTGAAGTGGGGCCTGGACGTTTGCATTTCTTTTAGGTTCCCTGTAACATTCAGCCAGGGTCGAGGACCACTGCTCTGTAAGTTGCTGGTCAAGGTGCAGTCTACAGACCAGCAGCATCAACATCACCTGGGAGCTTGTTAGCAATGCAGACTCTCTGGTCCCATCTAGCCCTGTGAATCTGACTCTGCAGCATATCAGGATCCCCTGTTGACTTGTATGTACCATAGTGTTTGGAAAATACTGGATGACAGCGTTTTGCATGGACTCACATGTAGCATGAGAACATGCCATCAATCAATTCCTGTTAGAATTCACATAGATGAGCACTTTGTCAGCACATTGAGTTTCAGCTTTTTTTTTTTTAAATCTTGGAAGCCTGTTAAGGTGTGATTCTTGCCTACAAATAATTGCACCTCAATGTGAAGATTTTATATGTTGCCTGTAATTATTGTTTATTAGCAAACAAAAAAGCAGCAAATAGGTCCAATATTAAAACAACATCTTAATGTTTTGAAAATATGGTACTGCCCCAGTGATTCCTTCACAATGATTATTTCCTTAGCTTCAGACAAGCTTTAAAACTGACAATGAGATAAAATACATACATGTGCTCTAGCTGCAAAAAAAAAAAAAAAGGAAAGAAGTAGCACTTAGCGCAGAACACGAATACTCTGTAACTAATAAATAATTCAGTGAACTAGGGAAAGGAAAAACACGGAAGCTTAAGTAGATAGCAGAGAATCCCTAATGCTTAAAATACACTTGAGTTTGGGAAATTAGAGGATTATTTTTTATGATGCTATTATGTAGCATAGAGTGCTAATTTTCAAAAGATCTGATTAAAATAAATATGCTTAATCCTAAGAACATAGAAAGGAATGTAGTTTTACTTGCTATTTCAAAAGGCAGTTCAAGGTCCTGTCATCCATCAAGGTCATGAGTGTGGTCTTCAAAATGCATGTGGCTCATGAAAGTGCTAAGTAAGAGACTTTGAGCTGACAGGCACTGAAAATGATGAATTTCTGCTTTCCGTTTTCAGACGTACCCAATGGGGGTAGGGCTTTGTGTTTAAAAACTATTAATTAGAGAAACCGTGTGTTTTTAAGAACTGTTATTTTGAGGAATTTTGTATTTAAAAATACCTTTGTAATTCAGCTTGGCACATTTTTAAACTCAATGTTTGGGACAGTTTCTGCTTCTGGAAATTGGAAATTGGTCTCAATTTTTTCTTCTATCCCGACTTCTTATTTATTAATGATATGATTCAATAATTTCCTAAACGGTATCAAAATGACTTTTGGGTTTAGCTTATAACCACTTAGAGTCTGCCCAATAAACTGCAAATAAAAAGGAGAGACGCTGATCTGTATAAAAGGCACATACATGTCTCCACACCTCCACGCTCACCTGCAGAAGCAGGGAGTCTCAGGAATATCACCTCTCTGAATCCCGTGTCTCAGGTGCTCGGGGCGCACATTCATCTCATTAGGGAGCCGGGTCAGCCCGACTAGTTCTTCACTGGCTGCCCATGGTGGGCCCAACAGAATCACACTTTGAAACTAAACCTGTACATGTGGTATACTATAATTGGGGTTTATATTCCAGTATTGCAAGTTATTGAATAAAGACCTTCCCGGTTAATAAAAACCAGTTTAAAAGGAATTTTTTTTCCATTCCCTTCCAAAACAACCTAGAAGATAATGGCATTTCTCCCTTAAACGTTATATAAGAAAATCTTCTTTACACTCATAAAATAATGTACACAGAATTGTTCAATTCATTTTTAGCAAAGATATTTTTCTCTGTGTTAATTTTTAATGAAAAATAATAAATACGCTTCTTAAGAATAATCGCAACATTATAAAAGGATAGATAGCCAATGGAAAGTAGGCCCGCATCTCTCAGAAATGTTCTATACACACCTAGACATCCATGTTTTGTATATAACTCTATGTATTATTCCCTGCCCCTGCCCCTCCCCCCCACACACAGATAGAAGCATACCATGTACTTTTCTGGACCTTCATATTCTTCACTTACGTACTTTTGGAGATTCTCCCATATAGAACATGTCGGTCAACCTCATTTTCAATGCTGCATGGTATTCCAGGAATGGAGTTAACCAAACACAATTAACATACATTTACATTTTTTCAGGCCTTCGATATTATATACAATATTCTCATAAATAACATGTGGATATGTCTGTGCAGATAGATGCTAGTATATCTGCAGATTAGAATCTTGAAAATAAAACTGCTGTGTCCGAGAATATGTGCATCTGTGATTCTGAGACATAACGCCGAGTGCCCCTTCACAAAGGCTGGACCAGGGTGCAGTGGCCCCAGCGGGGCGGACAGTGCCCGCTTGCCTGGATGGCTGCCATGCATCGCGTTAGGATTCTTCCTTCCGCTCTTACACCATCAGCGTCTCCCTCTCTGCTGGATCATTCCCTTTGGAACAGAACCCTGCTGTCATTTCTTGCATCTTAAATAATGATTCGACTTCACTTCTCCCATTACTACCCTCTCTGCTCCCCTTTGCAGAAAAACTACTAGAAAAATGACGTCTGTACTTACTGTCTGTAAACCCTGCTCATCCCCATCTTCTGGATCTTCCCCAGTTAGGACTTTCTGTCCCATCACTTTGCCACAGTTGTTCCTGGCAAGTCACCGATGGCCACCGCTCTATCGTGGTGAATTCTCGGTCTTCATCTTGCTCTGCTCGTCAGCAGCCTTTGAGAGAGCTGAGCCATCCGCACTTGGACCACTGTCTTCTCTTGGCCTCGGTGATACCACACTCTCCTTCGACCATACAAGCTGCTCCTTCTCACTCTCCTGTGCTGCTTTCTTCCCGTCTCCATGATGTCTGGATGCTGGAGTGCCC
>PVKM010015078.1:0-28309 GCA_004027735.1 Carollia perspicillata | reverse complement strand
TACTTACGTATGTATACAGAAGATTTACACTCACGAAACTAGTCCTTTAGTTTTCATTTTCCTGTGTAAAATGTAGACCATCTTGTTAATGAACTATGCTAGCCCATCCAGAGAGCTAGCCCTGCTTTTATATTTGGTATTGAAATAATAGCTTAGTTTGGAGAAAGGGAAGAACTGTGAGGTAAGTAGTAGAGTGATGTACCTCAACCTAGACACATTTTTCATCTGGATGGCAGACAAATCCCTTTGCCCAGGCTGAAAGGCTAGTTTAGCATCTCAGTGTAGTGAGAGGCATGACAAGTACAGTGAAGCAAAATCAGATTTCTCCCAGAATATTGAAGTCATCAACGTTTGCATTCTAAAGGGCCTTAGAGGTTGTTTGCTCCTGCCACGTTGACAGATCACACGTGTTCTGTAATCTTTCCTGTGTTCTTTGCAGAAGTAGAACCAGAAGTTGAACCCAGGTTAGCATGGCGCGGTGAGCACCACACACGGGCACGGTCTGAGTCCCTGACGCCTAACAGCTGTGTAACATACCATTACCATTACCATGTGTAATGGTAACATACCATTGGCATGTCACTGAACTTTTCTTAAATTCACTTTCTCAAGTTTTAAAATGATTTAATAAAAGTAAATACAATACAATACAATAAAAAGAGGTAATGGTACCTCATTAGCTGGTGTGGCATAATAGGAAAAACATGGACCTCTTGCATAACACCTGTGAGGTATCCAGTGAATGTCATTTCCTACTGTGTCTTTTATCTGAACACAGATTCATTATTTTTGAGCATTTTAGTGCTTTTGTAGCATATTCATGTATCTCGTAATACCGATTGTATTATGCACACTTTGCCTAAGATTTAACAGAAACACCAGGTTTTCAGTTAGACTGGACACTACGACAGGCCAGCTCCCATACTACCTTAAATCCTAGGCCAGTATTTTTGTTTATAAGGTATTCAGAGAAAAAGAACAGCTTTCCTTACTCTTGCCTTCGGCATAGAATATTTTACATATCCCAAACCAGGGCAATTTGAAAAGAGTATTCCTCAAGGTAGATCCAACCACACACAGCATGAGTTCAAACCGTGGCTGCTGCAGCCAGCCATAGACGCTCCCAGGGCTGCATTTTGCATCATTTCTCCACAAGATCTAAGAAGGACCCAACCAATACCCCACCGGAATAAAATGTATTGGCGAGAGGCAGAGTCCGCATAATAGTCAGATAAGTAGGATGCTATCTGATTTTCTTCTGTGGCACTTTTCATGTATCAGCAACGCATGGGTCGCCCAGATTCACCCATTTTCCTTCGAAGTCTTTTCAGATTCGTCAAACCCATTGACCCAAACAGGAAAATGCGGATTTGTTCCAAGTTAAAGGGAATGATAATATGCTGAGAACTGAGAGAAATCATTAGTTTTAGAATATCAAATAAAATGCCAAAAATTTCCAAAACTTAGAAGAACGGTTTTGTACTCTAACTACCATTGGTGACTTGAAGACTATAATGTAAGTTAGGAGGGAGATAAAAAAAAATAATACTGTTTATCAAAATGTCACAATTCTTTGTTAGATACTTTGAAATGGTACATTCTATATGAGTTGACTGAGGAAGCATGTGTTCTCTGTTTCTATGGGGAAATTAAGACGTTTAGGATATAAATTTGTTTCCTTTGGCAAACTAAGTGTGTGTGTGTGTGTGTGTGTGTGTGTGCACATGGTCTTTCTGTGTGTACACAGAGTCTCTGTGTAAACTCCTTTAAACCATTAAAATCCTTATTTACTGCTGTTTTTCTTCATTAAGATGAATGTAATAGATATTTATTCAGCATCATTTATTAAGTGTTTAGCATAAAGAATGAAAAATAAAGATCTGAGTTGGGGAATCAATTTAGAAAGACTACTTATTGGAAATAATTAAATAATAATAGGCATGTTGGTACCAAGAAATGGCATTTAGTTCATGCAGAGTCTTCTGCATGATGAGGATATTCCCTGTTTAGAATATCTGAGGATTTTAACGTGGCTTCGTCATCCTAGTGGGCAGCTTCGTCTCCATGTTTGTTTGAAATTGAAAAACAGAAAAAGTAACACAAACATCAAAGGACCATTTAAAAAATCATTCTCCCTGCCCTGATGGCTGTCCTATTTGTGGGAAGGATGCGAACAGGAAGGATTTGCTAGAACAAAGATCAAGAATTAAGACATTAATGGCCCATCTGTTCAGTAGCTCCCAGTTCTGATGTGTACACTAACTGTGCTTTGTGGAG
The DNA here is from genome assembly GCA_004027735.1 of Carollia perspicillata. Classification (NCBI taxonomy): domain Eukaryota; kingdom Metazoa; phylum Chordata; class Mammalia; order Chiroptera; family Phyllostomidae; genus Carollia; species Carollia perspicillata. The sequence continues at coordinate 26,032 of PVKM010015078.1, read as the reverse complement.
AGAACTAGAAATGGGTTTGTGGATGTGAATGCATTTTTATTATGATTGTTCTTAAGCATATTCAAACATAACTAATATCTTTCTATTAAATAGAACTAATTCAACTGTTTCACTAAAATTTATAACTGAAACATCTTTCAACCTAACCCATTTCCAATTTTTATTATAATAACATTCACCAAGGTTTTCATTAGAGGAAATTTTACAGTTTCCATTTTAATTACATCTATAAGCTTGGTCAGAGGTAGGGAATCTTAAAGATGAATAATGATCACTTTTGAAGAATTTTATTTATGAAACTCTAAGCCCATACAAATCTTCAAAATGTAGACTTTCTCCCATGAGAACTCAAGGTTCAGCCCAGAAATCATTGCTCTAGGTTAGTAAAAAGATGCGACGACAGAAATGATATGGTCCAAAACCAATTTAACATAAAGAATCAGGGTGACAAACAAAGATATATTGACTTGTCCTCCACTTCAACTGTGCAGAGATGATGGTGCGTAATTGCCTCTGAAAGATGTAAAGTGTGATTCTGAAAGCATCTGAGTGGGCTTGCGTTTTGTCACCACTCACACTCAGCATTAGAATTTAAACATCAAGTAGACCATTTCTAAATTCCATTTGAGGAGATGAGAGAATGAACTCCAAAATACTGCTTCTCCCCCCTGAAAGAAGAGGTTACCTCTTATTTAGCACCTGCAATATACCAGACACCATAGTAGTATTTTCCAGGTAATCATTACAGTTACAGTCTCGCAACAATGCTCTTTCAGAGAGAGAACCTGGGTTCGAAATGAATAAGAGCTTTTCTCAGAGACACAGGGCTTATAAATTGGTCTTGATTTGAACCCATACATAGATTTTGTGGCTTCAAAAAGCTTGTGGTCATAAGGCAGTGACCGTAAGTCCTTCCTACGAAGCCTGGGAAAGGAACTGTCTTAAGGAACTGAAGAAAATATTTCCAATCCCAAATATGTGCACAGTGAACTGTAGTTCTTTAATTCAAAGCAAATGAGTTAAAATTTTTTTAATGGTTAGCTTACAGAATCAGAGGAATGTACTTAAGAGAGTGGGGTTGGAAGTCAGATGTTTTCTTTTTCTCACAGTTATTTACTGTTTGGGCACCTAACTTTCCTGAACTTCAGTTTCATTATTTGTAATAGGGGATTAAGCATTTAATTTTACATAGAGGATTACGGAGATAATACTTGCGAAGTAGATAATGCATTAAAATATATTCATCAATTGATAACTGGTAATAAAACAGTCTTTACAATGTAACAGCCTGTGAAAGCATATCACTTTTTCTAGGACATTTCTTAGCTTTTCAGATTTTGAAATAAAGTTCTTTTGTACATAACAACCAGAGAAGTTGAGGCTTTGCAGTCGAACCAGCTCAGCCAAAATTTATCAAGTCCCAGATTGACCATTTGGTTTTCTAATATCGTATAGCAATAGCTTGAAGCAAGAAAACTTTGGCCTTTGTACAGAAAGTGAATTTATTATTTCAGAGAAATTTGGCTCAGCAAGTGGTAGACATTAGACCTAACATTCTTAAGGCTGAAGCTCCGAGAGACTCAACCATAATAACCCCACAACAGGACGCAAAAAATTCTGTCTCCGTCCAACATCTGCTCAACTATTCTGCCAATAAGACGAAGTATGTTTAGTGAGAATCTAGGGCAGCTTAATTCTGAAGTCAGACAAAATAGAATACAAAAGAACTGGGAGGGAATGAACGAGTAAAGGAAAGTTACCTACTCTTGCCGTGTCGTACTCTTGTCTGGCAATTGGAGTAGGTATTGCTGAAGGAGGAGGAAGAGCTCCAAAAACTCTAGAAGAAACCATGGAAAGACAAGCCATTTATTATGGTTTTGGGAAACTCTGAAATGGAAAAGCAACTTTTACTGGACAAAGAAGGTGTCGGGGAAAACTTCTGGAGATGCACTCTTAGACCCCGCTGTTCTCTTGTTTGCCAGCCTGGGCGTATTTTAGAGGGAAGTCCACTCCACAGTGAACTAAATGAATCATCAACGTTCCGTTCCGAAATTCAAATTAAACACAAATGTCAACTTCTATTACCCTGAAAGTCATACAAAATATTTTGTTATGTTTTATGATTCTTCAATAGACCAATCTGAGGGTGCTTATATTCCCTCTAAACTGGCAAAGTGGAATAAAGCCAGGATTTAGAAACAGTGTCATAAAGCAGCCTGCCTAGGCTAACGTTCTGTTCTTATCCTTCGTTTTTAGCTCCGTGACCCATGCTAAAATACTATAGTTCCTCTCTGGGTGACCTTGAGAGACTCCATACCTCTAGGAAAACTAGCTATTTCAGGAACTGAACTGTCTTAAGTTAGTCTGACAGCCATATGTTTCAATCATGATTTCAGGGCCTGAAGAAATTTCTGTCAGGCTCCCAAGCCAGTCAGCGAATTCAGAACCGCCCTGTGGCCTTGGAGGAGTGCGTTCGGGGAAGGTCAGTCAAGGTTTGGAAAGCCTTCGTCGAAGGCTCGGGGAGGCACAGACACAAGCCCTGTTCTTAGGCGGAACAGCGTCTGTCTTCCAGTTTATATATGTGCTTATGGGAGGGAGGCCCCATAAATTATCGAAAGAAGTCCACTACAGAATGGGACCTCCTCACGTTTCCTAAAGTCAATGTGTAATTTGGCTCTGAGCAACATAGAAAAACAAAACCAAAATAAAAATAGAAATAGAAGTTGGGCGAACACCTTTCTCGGTAAGAGCTTATGAGGCACCGAGAAAATGTTAGAAGAAAAAAAAAACATTTTAGGACTAAATTTGTTTCAACTTCACTGTAGCTTCTGAGCCACCATGCATGGGAGAGGCAGGAGAAAGTATAAAATTTGAAATTACAGTCCTCAGTTTTTTTAAGCATTCTTCACTTTGAAATAGCATTCTTATGCTAACGTGCTAAAATCCCTTGTGTTTTGAAGCACACTGGTTAAGACATATAGAGAAACATAGGCTTCAGAGCTCAGCCCATCAAATATCGTGGGAAAATGAAAAAAACTATGAAATCTAAAAAAACAAAAATCTGACTCAGACAATATTAAGTAGTTTATTTGAAGAAGCCTCGGTGACCAGCCTCGGTTCACACCATTCTTTCTGCCTGGTTTCCACATCGATACCCAGACTGGCAGTGTCCTCCCCGTGGGGGGATGCATCGTGCTCAAGCCTCCGGGCTCCTCTGCGCCCCTGCAGGACTCGCTCCTGTATCTAGCACTGCCCTGGCGCTTTCAGAATTGATTTCATACAAAATCTTTACAAATGCGGTGAATAACCTGCTCAGATTATTTTTGGAACTGGTTAAGTCCATCGAAAGTTCCTCTGAAGGAGTAAATCTGAACAGAAACATTTTTAAAAGGTGGGGGGGCGGCGCGAATCGAGGCATAGCGATCGTTCTACCAGATGTAAAATATATATATATGAAGAAACTATAATAAAGAAAGTCAGTAGTTCTGGCCCAGAAACACCTGTACAGATACAAAAACACTGAAGAGCTCAAAAACAGATCCAAGCATATATGAGAAATTTGATGTGAAAAGGTAGTATTACAAATCAGTGGGAAGCAATTTATTATTTAATACACGGAACAGGATTATGAATCATACATTAAAAGAGCAAAACAAACAGAAAACCTTAGAATTCTATTTGAACCTCCAACTGTAAATAAAAAAAGGATTACTGGTAAAGAAAGAAATCCTCAAAAAATCCTATATATCAACTACATTAATACTAAAAGACAACTCACAGGAAAATGATGCATTTATAAGGAGATTCTGCTAAGAGAAACGTAAGAGCAGATATCGCCTGTAATTGTGGGCAAGCAAATGCTAACGGAAACAATGTGATGTCATGGTATCAGCTTGAAAATTTTTAAAAGAATGTAATGCTCTTAGTTAATACTCACCTGAGTTGCTGGTAGTGAAATGGGCAGGGATCCGTTAGTATATGTCAAGTGATGACTATATACCAAATTTCAATTCATAATTCTATTTCCAGGAATCCATTCTATAGATACTCTAATGCAAGTAGGAAAATGTGTATGTAGGTAGGGTTTTAATGTGGGATCGTCTCTCTGTAAAGTGTCTATAAAATTAGCGGCACCTTAAATGTTCAAAAATCGAGGAACAACTGAAGAAATCTTAGTATACTCATGCCATGTAATTATATGCAGTGTTTTTAAAAAATGAAGTCAACTTTTAGCCATTGACACAAAAAGGTGCTTGCAATGCATTGTTGAATCAAAAAGCAAACATCTAAGTAGTATGATCCCTCTGGTAACCACCCAGTGTCTGTGTCTTGGAGTTTTTGTTTGTTTTTCTTGTGTGTTCATTTGGGGGAGGAAGTACAGGGTAAAGGGGGCCCAATATGTGGTGACTGATAAAGATCTGACTTTGGGTGGTGGGCCCGCGGTGCAAGACACAGGCGCTGCGTCAGAGGAAGGTGCACGTGAAACCCGTATGATTTTATTAACCAATGTCGCCCCAATACATTTAATTCAAAACCAGTAAAATAAGTACCATGACCCCTGTTTTGCAAATATGTGTAAGGTAAAATGTAAATCCAAGACGATACACATTTTACATACAACTGTCAACAGAGATCGCACCTTTTTATTTTATCCTTTCCATATAGTATGATTTTTTTAGTGAGTATGCCCCTCTTCTGTAAAAAACTTTTATAGAACAGTAACAAAAAGAAAAAAAAATTGATTTAGATTCCTGGGTACAGAAGAAATGAATCAGTGACACTGGAGTTCTTTTAAAATCCCAGAAGTCTGACTCTAGATTTGCAGAGACAGGTTTGTTATTGTAATTATCACCCAGGAAGAGCTGGATTCTCAAAATTGCTGAGATTTCACTCACTTTTCTCAGAACTCGAGGAGGAAGCACAGCACAGGGCTGGAAGCTGATACTCACTTTCCCGTCGTCCTAATTACATAGTCCTCCAGGAGTAACACTTCCCTTCAAAAACGAGACACGCTCTTCAGAATCCCAGGCACTGCTCCAAATAGTGGGCTTACAGGTTTACTGTCAACTCAATAACAAGTGATTGAAAAACAGAGGCTGTCAATCAGCTGAACAGACGAGACTGAGTAGGAAAGACTCCCTGGTGCATTGTGCTATAAATACTGGATTGTTTTTTACAGTATTATTCAGTGTGCAGACTTGCAGACTTCCTTTCTCTTCTTTCTTTTTCTTGTTTTTTTTTTTTTTTTTTTGGTTTCAAGCAGAATTCATTTTGTGCCTGCGGAAAACCCTAGGGAGCATATGTTTAGGTGTGTTAGCATTGCATTGATGGGAGCATATGTTTAGGTGTGTTAGCATTGCATTGATGGGAGCCAGAGTACTTTGCCCGGTTGCCCGACTATAGACTTTGGAATTCTTCACCTATCATGTGGTTCTCATAACCTTTTGTTAAGTGAATCATCTCTTATCCTTTCTTTGGAAGGATGTCTAAGTTTTGCTTTGTGGTTTTGCACAGCAGTTACGTAAGTGAACAGCTCCAGGTCCCCGTCACGCATAATCTTGACTCTCATTTGGAACCTGGTGTTTGTCTGTGTGCGTGTCCCCTCCCCACCCCTCTGCCCCCCATGTAGCCTCAGCAAGGAGATTTTTAAAACAAGGAGTAAATTTAAGTGTCTCAAGTCTCTCTGTTTTCGCCTGTAAAAAAATTACCATCATATTCACTGTTTATGGAGGCATTAAAAAAATAGTTAACCTCTTAGTCAAGAGAAAAGTATAATTTGCTTCTTTTTACAAAGAAAGATAACAGTTCTTCTGCAGATGAACATGCACTGCAACCTGGGTGTCTGTTCTCCACGGGGTGAGAGCACCGCTTTCTGTCTGCAGGATGAAAAGCTAGGCTCCGCCTTTGATAAACCTATCTGCAGGATTTTACTGAAACACTTTTTAAGCTGAAAAACTCGGATCATGCATTTTCCTACCGAGCTGCGGTGGGTGAGGTTAGCATTCTTATTTCTCTCCTACTTTAAATAGTTTGCATTTCAGGAGAGCAGGTCAGTGAAGATGAGCGCGACAGTCGTGGGAAGTAGGGCATGCATCGGTTTCTGGACGGGTTCTAAACAGGAGGACTTCCCCTCTGCTCCTGAGGTCAAGTGACAGGAGAGGTTAAAGGTAGGGGCCGCATGTCCAGCTTGGGATGGCTCTGACGATGGCAGAGCTGAGGTTTTGTTCAAAACAAAGGCGATGGGAGGAATGTGTGAGGGGAGGGGTCGCAGAGCCGCGTCACGGAAGCACGGGTCATGTCCCAGCTCTGCTAATCACGGAGCCCAGACAAGTTACTTGACATTTTTGTATCTCTGATTATTCACCTGAAAATTAGGAATAAGAGCCACTTCAGTTTTTTTTCTTATGAAACCTAAATTAGAGAAAGTGCTTAGCACATGACAACTGCTCAAGGAACATGTGAAGAAGTGTTATTGATACTATTTCTGTTCATAATATTGTCATCAGTATTCCGAGGCCCAGTTTCTAACTATAGGTTGAAATTAGTATTTCTTACATTGAGTTTCGAAATCCATAATACAAGGGACATCTCACTGTAGGTACCATTACTTAAGACAATGATATTAAAACATTTTTTATTTAAGGATTACCACTTGAGAATGTACCAAGTAGCCACGCAAATGTCACACATCCAGTGTATGATTTAGGATTTCATGGGCGAAGTCAGGTCCCCTGGAAGAAGTGATGCCCGTACTTGAGAAGTCATGGGCTTTAGAGAATCCCATTTTAATGGCTGCACTCGAGGGCTGTAACGGGTTAGAGGGATCTGGGTCATCGGAACACTGGCGTTGGTTCAGTCAGAGTGCACGGTTTTATCTGTGGCTTCACAATTCCATACATAGGGAAAAATGTGCATGTTGCACTTTGCAAAACATACATGTCCCTATCCCCTTCTCTGTTTCTTTTGGAACACTCAAAGCTATGTCCTTTATTGCAGTAATTAAATAAGAAAATTATTTCTCTCTATATCAGCCCCCATGTCCCTGCTGCATAAGGCAAAAGATCTTACCGAACATTCTCAAAAACTTGACAGTTCCTGTATTGGTGCCTAGGCTTCTACTCAATTAAAAACTTTTCTACCCTAATCTTGACCTTACAAATAAAGACATTGCATTTCAAACCATGACAGGCATATTTCCATCTCCAAAGTATTGGAGCCATGCTGATTAGGGATATTCTGATTATTACCAATACCAATAATAGTGATTCACACGAGGGAATTTTCTCAGCGCAATTAGGCTTTAACTTCTCCTGCTGAGTTTAATATTTCTAAGTGCTTCAGAGGATGCCCAGGCCTCTAGTCTCATTGGAAAGCCTCCTGAACGACTTCCTCTCTGCCGGCTTAGGGAGATAGCCCCAAGGGACAGTGGCAGGCCCCGCAGGTCCAGAGGAGGCTGTGCTCCAGGAGTGGGCGGCGAATACTGGCTTTGGAGCTGGAAAACCTGGGTTTCCTTCCTCGCTAAGATTAGACTGTAAGCTCCCTGAGATCCAGGAGCACGCAGAGCAGGCACGGGGGTTTATCAAGTCTTACAGAGGGTAGAATCCAGAAGAACAAAACAGACATCGGGGGGAAGCGGAGGAGTTGGAAGAACTTACTTATTGGGAGATGATTCACTGTTGTTTTCTAGTATCCCTGCCCATTTTAGGTGCAGAGACAGCAGGGGCTTTATTCTAGATTATTTTCAAGGTTGTTTCTATAGTAAACAGCCTTAAAAGATGGAGAAAGCATCTCTCTTCAGACAAAGAGCAGGTTTTCTTATAGCTTTCTTTGGCAGGTCGAGACAGCGCTTCCCTCTGGAGCAAAGTAGGGGCATGCCTCTCATAATATGGGGTGCGGGCTCCCCAAGCTCAGGCTTCCTCTCTGATGCACCCCACTGCATAGGCAGGTGTCGTCTGGCCTCCCAAACATTGTCCTGTGGAAATCGGGGTGCACAGCACTGATGCAAATGATACTTAAGCCGCTTGCTATGCCTTGAATAACAGAGTCCTTCGTCTTGGACCCGGGAGTCTTATGTCTGCCAGCATCCATGAAACTGCAACGGAATAAAGTGTTAGCTTGCACGTGGGGTAAAATATTAGGTACTTCATAGGTTTTGGCGGAACATTGAGAAACAGAGAGATACAGCCTATAAAAGAACTCTAGAGGGGTAAAGAGTAAACAATAGCCTGCGACTCCCTTTCTTCACTTTTAATAAAGGGTTACTTAGCATTAATCTCTTTATTCCTATATTGAGCCCCCTCCGTGTGGCAGGTATTATTCTAGGTACCAGGAATACAGTGCTGACTGTGACCGACAACTTCCCTGCTAGCCGCATGCCTACTCCTGAGCAGAGACAAAGATAAATAGGTGAATAACTACATTTTTAAATCTAAGATGGTTATAAATGTTATGAGACAAAGTGAAAGGGGTGTTATAAGGAACAGCTTCTTTAATCAGAGTGGCCAGGAAAGGCCTTCCCAAAGGGATAACCCATGGTTTGGGGCCCGCCGTGTAGGGTTTGGGGAAAGAATATTCTAGGATCGGGGAGGAGGGGAAAGGGAGAGAGAATGAGTAGAGACGCTGAGGCTTGAGCAGGAGAAATGAAAGTAGCATCGCTGCAATATGATGAGTGAGAGGAAACATGGTCCTGGGTAAATGTAGCAGCTGGGGCGGGAGCCAGATCGCACTGGAAAGCACAGACCACCGTAGATGGGATAAATGCTCTCTCTCTTCCGTTACAAACTTAAATAGGCTCACTTGGCTCATGTTTTAAAAAGACGTGAAGTTTATTGATGCGACGAGTACTCTGAAAATAAGAAATATGTGTGCACTGTGGAGTCAGGTGTGTGGATTTCTAGAAAAAAATGAGAAAACATCTCTTAGGAACTTTTGGAGAACAGAAGTAATTATATTGGCAATTCACTACCACTATTACTACTAAGACACTAACACTAAAAATAACAATAAAAGGATGAGAGTGGAAGGAAGGAGATGAAGACGAGAAGGAAATCAAATTATGGAGAAACTCATGTCTCAAGAACTATGTTCAGTACCTTATATACGTTTTCTAAACTTCAAAATTATTCTGCAAAACATGTTGATGCTCCTTTCAGAGATGGAAACTCAGGCCCAGAAAGGGAGAGTTCTGCGCCTGAGGCTTTTCACTTCACTCATGCCTGAGCCAGGATTCGAACCGTGGAGCTATGTGGCTCCAGACCCAGGATTTTTGTAGACTATGCAATCCGTATTCCAGTGCAGTATCTTCACATTGCAGATGTGTTTCTCCTTATAAAGCAGGCAGCTCTGTCGTCAGTTGATGGAGAACTGTAGTATCCTAACAGAGGTTGTTTGGTTCCATCATGAGACCAAATGATCGGTGGCGATCTGCGCTGTTCGCAAAGCCCGGGTCTGTCCAGCAGCTGAAATGCAGCGCACGCCATTTGTCCTGCCAGGGGATGCCACAGCAGACAACAGCTTCTTGTACAACGTCTGTGCAAGGAGATGGGCAGCAGCGCCTAAGCTGATCATCCACCACGACCCCAAGGCTGACCCACGCTTTACTCCCTGTACTTCCGGGCGGAGTCTTTTGAAAGAAAAGATGAGTTTCTGGGAAATGTCTCTAATGAGAAGAGATTATTAGCATCCTGGAGGAGATGCTTCGTAAATGCACAAAGTCAAAGGGAAAGGAACACAAAAAATTATCTGAACTAAAAGGGGCACATTTTAACCTACTAGAAAAATAGAATGTCAAACCCCAAACGATCTGAAATTGAGTCCTTGGGTAATTGGTACCTAATGGCATGTTGCCCTGGTGGGGAGGGGGAATGTCTAAAAGAGATGGTCCAGACCGATCTTTTCCAAGCTGTGTTGCAGAGAATGCATGTTCCTAGAAATGCTAATGTGTTATGAAATTAATATTTTATAGCTTGAAAAACCTCTAGCAGGGTGTATTTGTCCATACCATTTTTTCTTAGTAACAGAACCTTATTTAGTTTTATTTGGGCAAGGAATATAACCACATTAATATGTACATTATCACCAGGGAATAAATAAATATATGCATTTCCCAGCCTGCATTTCAATGAGGAAGACAACGGCATGTAGGTCAAATTTCTGACTGTGGAGTGGCCCAGAGCACAGGTAAGAGTGTGCAGACCACTATGCTAGTAACTTCTTTGGCTGGCTAGTGAAAGACCACTAATATTTATTCAGGGAATGATGTCAACTCCGTGAACCTAACCAACATTTGTACAAGATGAAGGAAAGCTGACTCCTATGCCAATAGAAAGCCCATGTTTGAGGAAACTGATTCAATGAGTTAAAATTAAAAATAAAATAATCCCCATTCCCCATTTTTTAAAGCGCAAAAATTCCAACCATCTCCAGATTGCACCCTGCCGAAGATGGCTGTGGTTTGACTGCCACTGTGCAGACCCCTCACCCAGCCAGGGGACGGGCACAGAGCCCACTCATGTCTTAATATTGGTGTTCAAGGGGGCTTCCGTTCTCCCAGGGTGCACCAGTCCCTTCCCGGCGGCGAGAGCCTGCTGTCGCCTTCAGCACTGTGCCCGTGTGGAGCATTGTGACCAAAGCTGGTGTCATTGTCACGGAACATAGTACCATTTACACCAAAGAACCAATGGCCACGGCATCAACGACAGCATGCATAGTCTCTATTTCAGAAGAAGTCATCATTTCCTTGGGAAATCATGGCACCTGTTGTCTCCCCTTTCATCTCCAGCGTTAAAACAAAAGTGTCTGTTCAGCCTCAGGAGTTCTCTACCAAGCTCCTACCACACCAGATTCTGAGGAGATCCCGAGCTTTTCAGCAGTCCCACCTCTGAGGAGTAGAGTGTTTACTGTGCAGCCTTTTTGAAAGAGCTGTGAACTATTCCTGAATGAGATTTCTAGTTCAGGAGCTAACATTTTTATCAAGGGCTTCCCCTTGAAGAGATAAACTAAAGTCTTTATTGTGATGGTGAGTTTTGCTCTCAGTCGTATCTCAACCACCCGGCTCTTCCCCTCCACCCGACCAAGGAGGTTTCTGGGAGAAATCAGGCTATCCCACACTGCTTTGGCCCACCGCCTTTATTTCCCTCACAAACACTCCTGCCTGATTTAAAAAAAAAAAAAAGCCTGAAAGTTCCTTCTGTTTAGAAACTAAATGTCTAAATGTGACATAAGCAAATCAAATAACTAGGTAGAACGCTTTATGTAATTACTTCTCTCAAAGAAGAGAAATGTGAAAGCGAATCATTTCAAATAATAACAAAAGGCCTTTATATTTAGTTGAGAATCCACCAGTTAAAAGACTAAAGAGTCTTCCTTACGTTTCTAGAAAGACTGAGTAACTCAGTTTCATGAGGTCTTGTTATATCACAGCAGGGCTCGTGTTCGGAAGCTCTTGAATATAAAATTTTAGCTTTAAGGAAGGAGAAGAGCCTGTACACCAAGGGAAAGTGTTCTCTTTGGGGGAATTTCACCTTCAGTAATTAAATTAATCAAATAGCTACTTTTCACTTTCCTTCCATAAAATACATATTTAGAGACCATTCAAATATAAATTGCTCTCAGAATCAGGCTAATTAGTTCTCTGGTAATTCAAGAGCTAACTTCTTGATGAAGATAATGATAAGCTCTCAAGGATCTATAAGGAAATTCAATTTTTAAGAGCAGCTTCATTCCCACTTTTTTCAAGCTGTAAACAAGAAGAAACACTGTGGAGTGGGAAGCAAGAGAAGGGTTCCTGAAAGGGATAGTAGTGCTGATATTCATTGTCTCCAATCCACAGGGTCAGCAGGGGAAGACCTTCAAATTATAACCTCACAAAGAGAGGAAGAACCACAGACTCTCAGATAATAGGGTGAAACTGTGTTATTCCACTTAGCTCCACCGCTATGGTTCTACCAGAGCGGAAAGACTTCATAATTGCTCATGTTCCATTATTCCACGTGGAAGAGAAAGACCATTTTCCACCTCTGTGCTGCAACAGAGGTGTTTAAAAATTTACAGAGCAGAGAAGTAGAAATGCCCTTAGAATCCACGAGCTTGGCAGCCTCTGTTGGTCGGCCCATCTTTCTAACTCTTGGCCGCAGAACAGCTGCTTGTTTGGATGGTCACAGTCACGTGCCTCGTAACAGCAAAACCAAGGCGAACTGGGACCGGTCCCATACCCTGGGCAGTCATTGGTTAGGCATGAACACGTGACCTGATCATGACCAAACAAATGAACAGGTGGGTAGACCTGTCAATCACCAAGAAAAGAGATGCAAGAGGAGAAACCTCCTTCCTTTTGGCTGGATATTGCCATATGGCCATATAGCACTAGGAAACTGCAAACGTTTTAGCCACTTAAATTTAAGGGGAGTATTCCATATGTCACTCATTAGTCCAGAAAATATCAAGAGATTACCACGTTTATCCCAGTGTTTTAGGGGCAGGATTTACAGGTGGAAAGAAACAAGGATCCCGCCCACACGTACCTGGACACTAGGAGCCCTATGACCATGTGAGGTCTGTGATTCTTTGTTCTGAAGTAATTAATTCATTTGAGCATTATTTTCGCTTGTGTTTATTTTTTAGACATCCCAGTGGCTTTGTTAAAACAGGGGAGGAAATCTGAGGAGGAAATGGTAACATTCGACCAAATAATAAATACATCCGCTAAAGCCTCTTGTTTACGGCAAACGTCCTCTACTTCCTAATTTCTAGCATCTTCAGTCTAGAAGGTATTTTATGTTACATTATTGCCACCAAGTTTATGAATAGAGTTGGTTTGTTTGAAAAATTGTCCTAGTACCTTCACAAGTATGATCTCACTGGTCAGAGCTCAAGGCAGTCGGAGAGAACACCGCCTCCTCAGATGATAAATACTGTGCTCCCTCCCTTCCAGCTCCTGGTGCCTTGGATTTCAAAGGCCAGCACCATTCTGAATAAACAAGTAAAGGCCAAAAATCCCTTAAAAATCGCAGTGGAGGCTCTCAGTGGGAACGTTATTTTTGAAGTGCTTCAATCGAAACAATCAAGAAGGTGGTAAACACAGTATATTGACACATGTCTTCCAAGTCCAATATTTTAAACAACAAAGTTTTCTATTAGCTTTAATGTATTCTTGGTTTTGTAGTGTATCTGTCATAAATATAGAATGTGAAAACCACAAAAAATTATTAGAATTCTTAAGAATATTTTTAATCTCATTAAGGATCTGTGTTTCATTTCCTTTCGTTTTGTCAAATTGCAATACTTTTTGCAGTTGGGACTTGACAAATGACTAATAATGAACTAATAATGATTTCACTCTTACTGCATACTATGAATTTATTTTATTTCCACAGGCATAGTAGTTTTTCAGAATATCCGCATATATGAAAAGTAGAATTCAACCTAAAACATATTTGTTGACTGGTTAAACTCGCTATTACACACAAGAAACATAAAATGAAAAGTAAACCTTCAGTGGGAAATTCACTTCGGTAACAAAAAATAACAATTTAATAACAAATTAATTAATATCTTCATTATTAAGTGGTAGAGAAGATTTAGAGAAAAATCTGACTGCCTCTAATTAAGGAAGTACCAGGGATGGCTTTGGGGAAGGTGGAAAAAACTGAGGTTTTAACATTGACTAGAAGTTTGTCAGACCCAAAAAATAAAAGTCTCAAAAGATATAAAAGCATGGAAAAACCATAGAATGTGATGCAAATATTCATCACTGCCTCAGCACAAAATGTGTGTGTGCGTACGAGTGGGGATTGTTGGTAAAGGTTAGAGTGGAGAGGGATATAGGGACCAGATCAGGAGGCAGTTAGAATTTTATTCTACAAAATACAGAAAAGGTAGAGGATAAAAAACATTAGATGGCAGAATCACATGGTCATGGAGAAATATTAAAGCAAACCATGGTTAGCAGTTGAATAGTGCACAGAAATAAAATGAATGTTACAATAAATATATATATATATTGTCGTTACATACTGAGTATTTTGCCTATGAAACTGTATCTCGTCTAGCGGGCCATTCAGATTGAGTCACCGTCCGTACAGCAGGGCCCCATCCGGTGCTCGATCGATCGCTCATGCTACTGTGGAGGGCAGGCGGCTGGGCGGAGCGGGAGGGAGACGATCCTCTGGTGTGTGGAAACTTGGGATGCCATCATAAATTTTTGGTCACCATGTGCCCAGTGCCTTGCAACATACTGTCTCCCCTCATCCTACACACCCCTCTGAAGGGGGCAGCCTTGGGGTGTGAAGGTGTGTGTGCATGTATCTTTCCCATTCCTGGTTCATTCTCCACATCATTGAAAGCTCACATCAGGTCATGCCACTCTTCTAACTCAAAACCTTCAGTGACTTCCCACTGCGCTTAGAAGAAAACCTGAGTCCCTTTGCCCAATGAACAGGACCGTGCGAGATCGAGAGCCTGCCTACTTCTCCAGTCTCATTTCAAACACTCACATTGTCAGTCACTCACTGATGTCCAACCATGTTGGCCTTCAGTCAGTTTCCAGAATACTCCACACTCTTCTCTGAATACGGGCCTTTGAACTTGCTGATTCTTCTGTGTAAGATGCCCTTTCTATTAGCAGAGTGGCCCCTTTATGTATTTCATGTTAAAGATTAAATGCCACTAAGCCCAGAAAGGTAATTCCATGTGGTTCAAAGGACAGTTACATTGTACTGCTCCCCTGGCCATGGTGATATTAACTGTTAGAAGTGAGATAGAAACAGTGGACACAATGGGATGCCCCCAGGTTTTGACCTGAAAACCGTAGTTAAAATTCAAGTTGTAAAACTTACAAGCTGTGAATGTTTGGATAAGTTCCTCAAAAATCTTTCAGCCTTATTCATTTTTATTATGCATTTACAAATTCATTCCTTCATTCAGGCACTGGTCTAGACACTGAGGATTAGGCAGTGACCAAGGAAATACCTTTGCGATTTGTGAGGCTTCCATTGATTATGGGGCACAGAGATTACAGATGTATGTTCCAGTGTCAAGGAGTGCTGGCTGACTTGGGCGGAGCCTCCTTTCCACGGTTTGACCAAGAAAAGTCTTTCTTGGGAAATGGCACTTTATTTAATGGTAAGGTAATGACAGACAGCATGTCCGTACCAAATCAGAAACAACACTGGAGTGCTTCTGAATCAGAGTTGATAGATACTGAAACTGTTTTACTGGGCTGCTGTTCTGGGAATTAAGTGAAGTATAAAGTATGCAGCCTAGTGCATGGAACCTAATCAGTATTCACTAAATGCTAGTTTCTTTTCCTACTGTTTCCCTCTTCCGTTGTACTCCCTGAGATTAAGGAGGACTGGGAAAGAGATAAAAGTGCATCAATGTTGGCCAGCTCTGTTATGTCTTGCAAACTCATATTCTTTCACACTCTGCGTGCATCCAAATGTGCCAAGTTATAAGTCTCACTAAAATGCAATATACTAAGGAAAAAAGTTATTTCTTTTCAAATTCTCGACCCCATCTAATAGCGCCTTTGTTGGTATTTCTACAGTTTGAATTTCCCAGTACATGTAATTTGAAAAAAGGGGCTGGGGGATTGAATTCAAACCAATGTCAGCGTGAGTCTGTGATCCATTCTTTGCTAGCTGTGTGGCCTTTGTTTAAGTCACCTTATCTTTTTGAGACTTCATTTTTTCATCTATCAGATGACAATAGAATTGTAATCATGAAATTAATGTTTACTCTGCGTACAATGTCATAATCACTATGTTAAGCATGTTACATGTGCTAATATCTATTCTTCACAGTCACCTCCTAGTACATTTGTATTATCATTATTCCCATTTTACAGATGAAGTACAGACAAGTTACTTGCCCAAAGCTACATCACTGGTGAGTGTTGGAAACAGTGTTTGAAACTCATTTACATATGAATGAAATATTAAAATTTGTCGTTATAAGCCACTGAGATTTTGTGGTCCATTACCATACACAATAGTTGTGGTATTGGAGCTATTACATACTCATGTATTGTGACACTAATTAGGGAGCTATTGTATAAGCATTTCTGAAATGCATTTTATTTAACATATTTAATGCAGCAAATACTATGTATAGGCAATGTTGGAAGACCTTTATAATTGTTCATTTAATTTTCACATCAAAACGATAAGTACCACTGTGCTATGGTGCTTGTGCATTGTGGTGCCATGAGGTAGTGTTTACACTCAACAGCTGAGGGAACTGAGGCACAGAGAGGATTATCACCTTGCCCAAGGTTATGTAGATACTGTGTTTCAGACCAGGCTTTTGCACTAAGGAACTTGAGCATGTGCTCTTCCGACAATGCTGTGATGTCTTTGAGGTAGTCGATACTGTGCTCCATACATCTGGGACTAATTCCTTGTGGAATTCATGTGGCTAATCCCTGGCAGGTGTAAATGTGGTTTTCTTCAGTAGAGAAGGACATCAGACAAAGCGACCATCTCTGGAGGATGGCCATGACCTACGCTAGCTTACTCTCTATTATTTATGTCTCTCCTTAAGAAGGGCATTATTACTCACTGTTTCTCTTACTTTTCAACCACTATCTCTACTACGTCTTTTTGTCATAATATAAACACAGTTCTCCACTCCTGTTCTTGGGAAACATACCTGCTTGGTCCCTTCATGGGCAGCTGTGCGTGTGGATCTGAGATCAGAAATGGGAGTTTTCTTGCCCAGAGTCAGTGATAATCTCTGAGGAAGAACCATTCCAATCTTGTGGCTCTGTACTCCACACTACATCTCTGCGGGGGAAAAAAAAAAGGGGGGGGGACAACAAAAACGTCTTTGCAATATGGACACTGGTTGCCATTAAGGAGTGAGCTGAAACTATTCTGGATTTCGAGACAAGCGGATGAAAAAGAAGGAAGGTTGCCGGGTGCTTATGGTAAACAAGACCCTGCACATACCCCATGGCACGCTCTGTAGGCAGGCGCTCAGAAACGTTTGTTCAGAGTCAGTGAGTCAGGGTCGTCGTTCGCATGATGGCTAGAAAGAAAAACTGGCAGTGTCGATGGATAGTCCTTGTCCTGGGCTGGTGAGATTTTGCTCTAAGGTTCCTTTGCCTGTGGACCATGAGTACTCTCCACTCCTCCAGACAGAGGTACATGAAAATTCAAGATTCAGGAGCTTCACAACATGGGCCTTCTTTAAAGTTTAATTTTAAGGACAATTGCAATGGCATTTAATTTTACAAGTGTTTTTATTTCGTTTTAAGTAAATAGTATTTATATAATTTATTTTTCCTCAAGACAGCTGAGTGGGGAGGAAAGCGGGAGTAAACTCAGACGTGGAGCCCAAGTGAAGGACATACCCTTTCTAATGTATGCTCGCCTGAGAAAAGTTTTTCCAGCCTTTTTCCAATTTTTTATGTCACTGCAGACTTAAAGGTTATAAAGAAGTTCCTAGTTTTGGTCTATTTCCTGCTTTAGATAGTTTTCAGTTAACTTTTGAAATTAGGTAAACTCTATTTTGATTTTTTTTTGTACCCTTTAAAAGGCAAGGAAAAACTTTTCTCTTTTGTTACTGGGAAAATGTTTTGAAAGCAATATTCTCTAAGTGAAAATATACTTCAAAAACTGAAATTTTGAAAGATTTTAGGAACCGATGCCTAAATTAATAATAAAATGTTCCATTTAAAATTAATGTAGCATACTTAATGTTTAAACAATTGTCTAAATATGAGATTATATAGTATAAGAATTTAGACAAGTATTCTCAGTTACTGCTTCAAATCCCTGATTATATATAGTTTACTAAAACAAATCTTAAGTTGTATGTAGCTATATTCATCTATTGTTAAATTTTTCTGGTGTTAACAGCATTCACTCAGCATATTTGTGTATATTTCTATCACGTGTAAGACGGTGTTCTAGGAGCTGGTTATGAAGAGTAAAAAAACAGCCGAAAATCTCTGCCAACGTAGAATGTTCTTCCTAGTGGAAGGGGGACTCATCGACAATGTAAAAATTATATACTTTGTTGTAAGGGGCTAAGTACTAGAAAGAAAACTAAAGTAAGGAAGAGGGGTAGGAAGCAGACATGTAGAGGGGACATTTTAAATAGAGTGACCACAGAAACGTTGCTGAGCAAATATCTGAGCAACGTTCGAAAGTGGTTGGAGAAAGTGTTCCAGGCGGAAGAAACAGCAGGGGCAGAGTTCCAGTGCATGATGTCTCGTGTGTTCAAAGATGCCAGGCTGGCTTGTGGGAAATAAGTAACTTGAAACATAACTTTAAAGGTATATACAGATGAAAAGTCTTTATCTTAAAATTCTCACACAGTGCATACATATAAAATCAATAAAGCATATGCTTAGCACCAAATTTTAAATCTGAATATGACAGGAACAGAGAACAGTTACTTTCTAATTATAACCACTCATTAAGAAGCAGAGCTGGAATTAAGCCACAGAACCTGTGTTCGAGACAAAGACTTGAAAGTGGGATCAAGGACCAACAAGTTTCTTTGCTTCAACTCTTCTCTCCCTCCATCTGTACTGAAAAAAATAATGTGTCTTCGTATTAAACGACATAGAAACCAGCCACAGAGATCATATTTGATCCTATATTTCTTCTCGACACTGCGCCAAAGGTAGCATCCCTGCTTGAAAAACAAAGCAGACCATTAAGATGCTATCCATATGATAAGCAAGCAAAACCCCTTTGTCTGAGTCTCCCAGATAACAGCCAGTTCATTGCCTTCGTGGTTTTCCTTGCTCACCATGAAACTGAACAAAGCTAGATCTGTGTGTCTTCTCTCTGCTTCTTCTCCTTATAACGACCATGTAAACAATGAACCCCTTTGTACAAGCCAAGTTACCAAACACTCCTAAAGAGATCACCAGATCACCTGCTCCATTTAGACCAAAGCTCAAGCCTCCCGGCAACCCCTCAGTGGAACCGCTTTCTGTTGACTCTGGACTGCCCGCCCCTCCAACTTTTCTTATTCCCTTCCAGCTTGGATTTCGGGCAGGCATCTAAACCAATTCCCTGCAAATTCATTCACAGTGAAATGTTGAAGAAGCGCTTCAAATAATGTCTCTCCTGAGGATTTACATTTTCACAAGAGGTCTGGAGCTCAAGGTAGTAAGATTCAAAATTCTTTGGTTATTAAAGAACAGCTTGGAAAAAATGTTTGCAGGGTAGAAACTGTTTCTTAGTCAGATGTGAAGCAGACTGCCTTACCCAGCTGGCTGTTATTTTCTGTCACCTGGGCATCCTCTAAAATAAGCCTGGTCCTTGGATAAAAGGAACAAAACGTATTAACTCAATCCTGTGCTCTTCCGTGTGCCTTACATCACAGACACCTGTAACCGTGTGTCTGCGGGGTCAGACCCTGTGACCTGGGGAAGACACAGACACGCAATATATTTATAAATCGGTATTTGAATCTATCGTATGATACAATAGAGGGAAAACATTCACAATTAGATATTTGCAAATGATATCTCCAATAAGGGGTTAATATACAAAATATATGAAGAATTCAATAGAACTAAACATCAAAGAATGATCTCATTAAAAAACAGGCAGAGGACCTCAAAAGACGTTTCTTCAAAAATATTCAGATGGCAAAAGATACATGAAAAGATGCTCAACATCATTAACCGTCAGGAAAATGCAAATCAAAACCTATTAGGATGTTGACTGTCCAAAAAAAGGGGGGGGGTGGCAAGAGTGGGTGAGGATATGCAGAAAAGCTAACCCTCATAACCCTCCTGGCAGAAACGTAAACTGCTCCAGCCATTCTGGAAAACAATATGGAGGTTCCTCAAAACATTAAAAACAGAATTACCTTTTGATCCAGCAATTCCACTTCTGGCATATATTGAAATAAATTAAAACCAGGACCTTAAAGACATCCCAGTAACCCCGTGTTCACTGTGGCAGCGTTCACTATAGCAACATATGGAAGCAACCTAAATGTGCATCTGTGGAGAGACGGACAAAAATGTGGCGGATACACGTAGTGAGCTCTTATTCCGCCTTTAACAAAAGGAAGAAATCCTGCCGTTTGACACAACATGGAGGGACCTGGATGACATTATACTGAAGGAAGTAAGCCAGAAAAAGGACCATACTGCATGATCTCACTTATGTCGGTGTGGAATCTAAAGTAGTCAAACACACGGCAGCAGGGAATAGAATGGTGTTCGCCGCTAAGAGGAGGAAGAGAGTTGGAAAGAAAGTGCTGGTCACAGCGTACAGTTTTCGAGATGCAAAATAAGTAAGTGCTGGTGGCCTACCGCAAAATGTGGGGCCAGCCATTCGCAATACACTGAGGAGTTCCTGCGAGGGCAGGTCTGTGTTCAGTGATCTTGGCACAAAAAGAAACACACACACACACACAAAAAAAAAAAACCCAGAGGTGTGGCAAAGGGAAACTTTTGGAAGTAATGGAAAAGTTTACAGCACTGATAGTGATGATGGTTTCATGGGTGCGTACTGGTCTTCAAACACATCAGCTTGTGCAAATGAAACATTTACAGGTTTGTGTGTGTTCATCACACCTCAAGGAAGTTACAGTTGTATCATTTACAATTTAAAATTCACAGTTATGATTTGTTTAAATATGTTATGTTACCCACGTTATTGTTTTGCTTTTGCCCTCAACTGAGAACAACATGTGTGCATTGAATAGGAACATTTCTTAAAAGTATAAACACCTCAAAAGGGAAATAACCTTCCCATCAAACAGTTTCTCTCCAGCCTCTATGGCAACACCTAGAGAGACACATAGTTGCTACAGGCATGAAGCATGTGTGTGCTACTGTGTGTGGATTTGTCCCCCAAAGGGTAATTCAGAGGCCACTCAGCCTGGTGGACATGGCCCACACATGTCTGTTTCCTTAGGCTGCTGCAACATGTAACTATTTGGCAGTCCGAACACATAGTTTCTTTCCGAAGGAGGTTTTCTGCTGAAGGTTGTGCTGTGCTTCCCACTAAAGCATAAATCCGTTGGCTCTTTGTTAAGCGTCCGGTGCACTCAAATCAAAGCAGTTGTCACTGGGTACGGTTTGCTGGGAAACGTAAACTGGCTTCTCCACCCCGAGTGAAACGGATGAAGCAACGCGGGAGGTTTTGCACACCCTCTCTGCACACAACATCTCTCTTCGTAGGGGAAATTTTTGCTGCAACATTTCTTGTGGCACCTGCCAACTTTCTCTCCTGAAAACACAAATTCCCATTCCACACTGAAGAATGAGTAATGCCTCTAAGTGCCCAGAAGATGTTTATAATAATTGATACTTCATCCTCCGGTGCCAGGGCTGCACGAACGGAATGCTTTATGTGGAAGGCTCAGGCATGCGCTCTGGTCTCTTTGGTATCCTGCCCGGATTTCGTATGCCCATAGTCAGCGCAGCACTAATGCATTCCAAGCGCAGACAGACAACGTCTCAGGAAACAGAGGAGCGCCAGAGGCTTGCATAATGTACCAGAGATATCAAAGCTTTCTTTGGGGAGATAAAAATATGATCCAGAAAATACCTGGTGGGAAAAATCACCTTGGTTTTTCTAAGGAGTGAGATGTGTATTACCAGGGATAACGGGGCATGAATTTAGACTCCAAAGCTTCTCACACCTCCAAACTTCCTTTGCTGAAGTCAAGTATTGTTATTTATTTTGTGAACTGTTTCTGCTCTTTGTCCAAGCTGTGTCCACCTCTGTATCTTACATAAGAATAGTGCGTGTCACTAATGTTTTAATAAAATGTTTCATATGCACTTTCTGTGAATCCCATCTATTATTTTATAAATGTACCTTTATTAACTTGAATATTTTATCAATTATTAAAACTTATCTTGGATATTCTTGACTGCAAAATATAAATTATGAGCATATCAGAAGAGAAACTAATATCTACATCTGGGTAACTCTAAAAAATGCACACTTGATGCTCCATGAACTTTTGTGCATCACTGATTGGTTGAAAAATTGTTAGCATTTTTCCAATCCCTATGCTTTTTTTACCTTACTGCCTCTTCCCATCCTCACACGTTCACCATGTAATATTTTTGCTAAATCAGGGAAAGAATAACCTACAGAAGCCTTACCCTCAAACGCTGTCAGTTGGAAATCAAAGTGCCCATTTCTCGTCTCTCGTAGTCTCTGCCAGTTGCCATCCCTGGAGAGTCAGGAAGCACCCATTGGTAAAGGGAGAGGAGAAACACAGGAGCGACAAGAGACGTGACCAGGTGGATTTGGGTGTGTGTGCCTCAGTGGAACGCGTACGTGTTCTTAACGGACCACCACTGGGACTCTTCCAAGCTTCCCAAGTTAAAGAAAGGGCTTACATCTTCACTGGGACCCAGTTTTCAAATGGAGCCTCTTAAAAACAAAGCCTGTGGGCATATGGGTGATTTAACTTTAAAAATACTTTCAAAGACTAACAATGAAATATCTGGAAAATGTAATCCCATTTATAATGACATCAAAACATGAAGTCAAATACTGTGGAATGAATTTAACCAAAAACATGAAAGATTTGTTCACTGAAAACTCTAAGACTTTGATGAAATTAAAGAAGACACTAATGGAAAGATAGCCTATGGTCATAGATTAGAATAATTAATGCTGTAAAAATGTCCAATAATACACTAAGCCATCCATGGACTCGATACAACCCTTTAAAAGTTCCAACTGCATTCTTCACAGAAAGAGCGGAAAAACAATTAAAAAATTCATGTGGAACTACAGAAGTCCCCTAGGATCCAAAGCAATCCCAAGAACAACAACAAAGCTGGAGGCATTACACTGTCTAATTTCAAACTTTGTTACAAAGTCACAGTAGTCAGAACAACATAAAAATACATAGACCAACTGAGCAGAATAGAGAGCCCCGAAACAAACTTATATACAGTCAACTAGCACTTGACAAGGGAGCCAAAAAATGTAATGTGGAAAGGAGAGTCTTTTCATAAATAATATCGGGAAAACTAGATGAGTACGTGCGAGAGAGGGAAATTAGACCCCTGTCTTACACCACTCGCCAAAATTAACTTGAGATGGATTAAAGACTTAAACGTAAGACCTGAAATTGTACCTCTCCTAGACCGAAACTGGAAGGAGCTCCTTGCTGTTAGTGTCGGCAGTGACTTTCTGAATGTGGCACAAAAAGCACAGGCAACAAAAACAAAAAGAAGTGAGTGAGCCTGCATCAAATTAAAATGCTTCTGCACAACAAAAGAAACAATTCAATATAATGAAAAGGCAACTGACAGTAGGGGGAAAAACATTTGCAAGTTGTCTATCAGATAATTGGTCCACATCCAAAATATATCAGGAACACATACAGCCCAAAAGCAAAATAACCAATAAATTAAATGTGGGCAGAGGACCTGAGTACACATTTTTCCGAAGAAGTCATACCTGTGGCCAACAGGTGTATGAAAAGGTGCTCCACACCAGTAATGACCAGACCTGGAAATCAAAGCCGTGATGAGACGTTACCTTACATCTGGCAGAATGACAATTACCCAAAAGTTAAGAAACAAGTGTCCCCCTTGCAAGGAGGAGTGTAAACTGGGACAGCCACTATGGAAAACAGTATGGAGGTTCTTCAGAAACTTAAAAATAAAATTTCTGTGTGATCTAGCCATCTTACTTCTGGATACACGTCCGAAGGAAATGACATCAGTGTCTCAAGGAGCCATCTGCCTGCCGTGGTCACTGCAGCATTATCCTCAACACCACAGACAGGAAAGTAGCCTCAGTGACCATGTACAGATGATGGATGGAAAACAGTTCGCTACTTCCTCTCTTTCTCCGCCACCTGCGCGGTTCAGGTTCTCCCCGGTGATAGGAATGCTTCTGCATTCGCACCTCACCCTTCCAATGAGCTAAGAAGGGAGCAGTCAGTCACAGGGCAAATCCTTGCCAAGGCCCCTTGCCCTTTGCAGGGAGGAATGCAGCCCAGTGGGGGATGGGAGCAGTGTATGATAGGGAATCTGTGCAAATTACTTCTAAGTAGAGCATTCAATTTGGGAAGGATGCAGCATGTGCTTCAGATGTTTTCTGCAGAAAATAAATGGCACTGCCTCATCGTCATGGCAACCGTTTTGACATTCCGATGTGAACTCGGGTCTGCCTCAGGCCTTCCTTCCATGGAGTTTTGTGCCATCTCCAAAAGGGTGTGCCGCGTGCCTATCTTCCTGCTACTGGCAGTTTAGGGCCACTTAATGTCTCTTCAGCTGCCACCATCAACTTCCAAATGCTGGTCAATTAAGAGGCAGCCAAACAAAAGAGAAAGCGCCCACGACAGGTTTCACTAGTTCAATGCCCAGAAGAAGCTATTAGTCAATGTTCTTACTTGCTACCGAGAGCGCATTGTATATGTTGGGGTAATAGCAGGTTCTATAATTTCGAAGCATCAAAATTCCAAATTTCACCCCACGTTAAGTGATCTTAAGAGCTCCACTGTGTTCGTTCCCCTTCCAAGCCACCATTCAGAACACTCACGTCCTTCCATTCTGTGAAACTACTCTCTTGTCTGGCCTTGAAGTCCTCTCATTCAACCACTAGATGAGGAAAAAGCGCAGAGGAACTCCTGGTGGAAGTATTTTTCGGAGCAAGTGTGGAAGGGGAGCTTCTGCTCACACTCCAAGTTCAAGGAGTTCCAACCCAGCCATATGGCCCTACAGAGCTAATGGAGCAGCTGGGAACTAAAGTACAGCTGCAAGTACAGGAAACAGAAGAAGCAGATCTGGAGAATGGCTGTGTAGCCTCTGCCATGATCTTAAACTTTAGGGATAAAATGGTAAATTTTATGTAATGCATATTTTAACACAAGACCAACAAAACATTAGGGGAATAGGATCTTCAGAACAGCGAATTTCTGATTTATTGAAATTTACTAAAACTATTTCTGATGGCCCTACTCTCATTGTTGAAAGTGACATTCAGTTAATTGATTTTCGTGTCTTATTTAGCATAACATGGTTTGTAACTTCTGAAACCCAGATAAAGTTTCAGAGGTTGATTAAAACTTTAGTCATAAAACAAAAAGTAACCATTATCCAATATTAAAATGGTAAAGTAAAACATATAATTTGGGGAACTTATAATAGATTATATAATGCTACATGAAAAAACCTGCAATTGTGTTGCATTAAGTAAAGATGGGTGCCAATATTTTTTAAGTTAAAATTAGTTCTTTAATTAACATTGAACACTAAGAGATCATTAACTTGGAAACATTGAGAACTTAAGGTAGTTAGGATACAGGTCATCCAAATTGCACTTTTATGCCACAATACTGAACATCAGACTTACATGTGGGGGAAAAGGGAAAAATTGAGAAAGAATTGGATTTTCCTCTCTGCAGTACAACCCCAGATACTTTTCTTTCAAAATCACTTAATGTTATCCTAATCATAAATGGTTCTTATATGACTTTTCCCAATATCTATCATTTCATTTATTTATTTTTCCAATAACTATTTATCGAGTGCCTATTGTATTCAGGCACTCTATCCGACAACGGGAACACAGAGATAAACAAATGGGTAAATCCCTGACCTTGTGGACTTTATATTCTATGCAGGCAGAATAACCTTAACCCAGGGGAGAAACAGTTTAGTAACAACTATGCAATATTGATTGCAAAGAACACAGCTTGTTGTGAACCACACACTTCTTGAGACAGCAAGAAGCAAGTCTGTATTGCCACTACTTCTCGCTGCCGGTTCTTTAGTTTGTCTTTCACAGGGTGGTGTACACATTTCAGTAGCACTAAAATGTCTCGGGCCAGCAGTGACCCCCATTTCAAAGAACACTGGGCACTGTTAACCCTTATTGTACTGAGTTTTTTCTTTCTTTCTTTTTTTTTTTTTTTTGCTGTACTTGACAACTGTGGGCACACCCTCTTCTTTGAGCTTCTGAAACATTTATTCTCTTTTTCGATGACACTGAGACTTTCGAAACACTGACTTCCGGTAGGCTGCAGTAGGTCCTCTCTCCCGCACAATTCTTAAAATGCCCATCATTCTTAGGAT
>PVKM010015077.1:0-28289 GCA_004027735.1 Carollia perspicillata | reverse complement strand
TCTTATTGACTTTGAATTTTGCCATTTTAATTATGATGCGTCTTGAAGTGGGCCTCTTTGGGTTCCTCTTGATTGGGACCCTCTGTGCTTCCTGGACTTCTGTGACTTTTTCTCTTGTCAAATTAGGGAAGTTTTCCATCATTACTTTTTCAGACAGGTATTCTATCCTTTGCTCATATTCTTCTCCTTCTGGTATCCTTGTTATATGGATATTATTATGTTTCATGCTGTCTTGCAGTTCCCTTAAGCCCTCTTCATTCTTTTTGAGTCTTTTTCATTTTCTTGCTCCTTCTGGGAATTTTTTTCTATCTTGTCATCCAGCTTGCTGATTTTATCTTCTTCATTTAGCCTGCTTTTGATTCCTTCTACTGTGTTGTTTAATCCAGAAATTGTATTCTTCATTTCCTCTCAGCCCTTGTTGATAGTTTCTCAGTCCTTTTTCATGTTGATATAGTTTGCACAAATTCCTTATAGCTTCCCTGTAGTTTTTTGTAATTCTCACTGAGCTCATTGAGTTTATTACCATCATTTGGAATTCAATATCTGATAGTTTACTTGTCTCTATTTCATTTAGCACTTTCTGAGGATTCATACTTTCCTTTCGATTGGGGGTTGTTTCTTTGTCTTCTCATTTTGGGGCAGACTGTCCTTGTTTGCTTCTGCTTCTTAAATTGATCTGTTTTGACTCCCTGTCTTTGTGATATGAACTTCTATGGTACAAGGCCTTTGAGATTCAGTGATGCAGTCTCCTTGGTCTCCTGAACTAGATGCTCTTGGGATGCCCTATATGCTGTTGGCTCTCTGGGTGTAATTGGCTTTTGATTCTTGTTGGGTAGTTCTTTGGTGGGTCCTTCCCATCAGCTGCTTTACTGAGAGTCACTCTGCCCACCACATCTTGTATGTAGCTGTACATGTATTGCCAGGAAAAACCCCCACAAAGAACATGAAACAAACTCACACCTGCAAAAATAACTCCTCCCTGCCCCAATCCCACTGTCAACAGCAAATGAACCAATATTAATAAGGGTGTAAAAAGATTCAGACAATTATAAGAAAGGAAAATGAATATAAGATGACCTATTGAAATAAAATTGATTTTCAGAGGGTATGTGGAGGAGCGCTAATAAGAGTTGGGAATCAGCAATGTGAGAGAGAAAGTAACATTTACATCATGAATAAAAAAGGGAATGAAGAAGGCAGAATTGAGTATGAGAAGGGAAGCATATAGTATTATGTTTAAAGAGATATTAAAATAAAATAAAGGGATAGAAAGGAAAAGGAATAAAAAAATTAAATAAGTAATAAAAAATTAGGAGCCGAATTGGAGAGAAAGACGCACCACAGCACTATCAACAACAAATGAGTAAAATTAATATAGGTGGGATTGGAATAAGAGAGTAAAAAGGAAAAAAAGCTTAAGAGATGTCTAGAGGAATCAGAAGTGATTTTGAAATGATAGAGGAAGAGGGACTACTAAGATTGAGAAATGAAACCAGACTGCAACAGGGGAAAATAAAAATTTGAAATGAAAAGAAAAAGGAAAATAAAGAAAAATAAGAGGTCAGGAATACAGAGAAAAAGAAAGAAAAAAGAATAAAACAGGCTAAGATAGGGCAAAATTAAAAATTTGAGATGAAAAAATGGGTAGGAGAGGGGACTGGTAAAACTTAAGATTTGAAATACAAAAGTAGTGAAGATCTATACATAAAATTGAAAAAAATTCATCAACAATTACCTTACCCACAACCACCTACCAAAGATTCTAAAGGTGGAGAGAGAACATGGGTATTTTAAGAATGAAGAAAAGGGATGTGAGATGACCCTTGACAAGAAAATTAGTTTTGTGATGCCAGCAAACGGGGGAGAAATGGTAAGAGTGTGGAATGGAAATGTGTTGTAGTAAGGAAGAAAACAAAATTTAAAATGAAAACAATGAGAGGAAAGAAGAAGGTAAAGTGGCATAAGACAAAAGAGAGGCAAAATATGTGAACTGAAATAAGCTGTAGTACAAAACCTACTGACAATATGCACAAACTTGATGAACAAGAAATGAGTGTTAAAAAGGTACGCAGGAAAGAAAATATCCCAAATCATGGAGAAGACCATGGTGGATTTTGTTTTGGTAGTATGTAGTATTTACCACTATTTTTTCTTTCTGGCTCCACCTCTGGTAATAATCAGATGGTAACCCATTCTGACCTTAGGTTGGTCAAGACTTCCAGGGATCTACTGTCTGTGGCTGACTTCTTTAGTTGTTAATCTAGTCACTCTGCACTCAGCAGTCAGGTTTAGGCACCACAGGCTCTAGGCAGACTCCCTCCTGGGGGTGGGGTTATTGCTTCCCCTCAGGCTGATGCCCCCAGTAGGGAAGTGGTCTGCCTGAGCAAGATGGCTGCTGTCATGTGCGTGATACTCAGCACCAGGATCACAGCGGCACTCTCTTAGTTCTCTCCCCAAAGCTCCCATCTCCTGTCTCTCCTTAGGCTTCTCTAGCCCACTCTGTCCCAGCTTTTGCCAGAGCCCAGGGTAAGTGGCTGCAAATGGAGATTTATGTGTTGGCCCTTTAAATGGCTCTTTGCATCTCAAGCAGTCTGTCTCTGGCAGAGAGCAACTCTGCCACTTTTCACCACTTGATGTTATCTGTGTAATTTTT
Source organism: Carollia perspicillata (assembly GCA_004027735.1). Classification (NCBI taxonomy): domain Eukaryota; kingdom Metazoa; phylum Chordata; class Mammalia; order Chiroptera; family Phyllostomidae; genus Carollia; species Carollia perspicillata. The sequence goes on along the minus strand of PVKM010015077.1, from coordinate 25,636 downwards.
GGGCTCTGGTGCTCTAGGCTGGGGATCCCAACTTAGGGTTTAGACCCCACACTTCTCATGGGGATCCAACCAGCTGCTTAGGTATCCCTCTGGCACTTCAGCTGCTGCTTTTGGCCACCCAGTCAACCCTCTCGCGTCTCCACAGCGCTTCTTACCAGTCAGGTTGTGCTGAAGCTGACTCTTTTGTCTGTCTGAGGTTATAAGGCTTCTCTCTCATTATTGTTCATTTGTTTGTTTCAGGTGATTTCTCCATAATTTAGTTGTAATTCCAGATTGATCCTGGGAGGAGGTTAATGTGACTTCCATTCACTCCTCCACCATCTCACCACCCTCCTACAAGTTCTTTTTCTCTACTCATATTTCTTGGATATTAAGGGCAAAAATTGCAACTTTTCCCTTTCAAATGCTTTGGGGACTATTCTAAAGGGGCAATAGTAATGGATGGTTTTCTTAGGCGTTTAGTGAAATTTTGTTGGAATACATGCACCGTCTTTCTCATCCAAATAATGATCCTGGAGAGAGATAGGCTTAGAACTACAGAGCTATAAACATTCAAGTTGGAGGTATTTAAAGGTCATCTAGTTTAACTACTCACTTGATATTTTAGGTCAAATTTCTATGATAATATTTTGAGTCTTCCACAGACTGGGACCCCCAACCAACTCTCCAGCAAGGTCTCATTTCATTTGTACACATGCTCTCAGGAAAGCCAGTAGCTAAGTGCCCATTTTAAAGTAATTTCTAGCATGTTTATGTGCTTATACAAGTTAGTATCTTATCAGCATGATTATACTAGTAAGTGAACAAAGAATTTCATTGGGATTTATATTGTTATCTGAAACTTTTACTTTAGACTATACATAAGCATATATCTATAATGGAATGAAAAATATTTTATATGCTTTATATGTAGCAAATTCCATGAGTCATTTCCATCCCAGAGAAATAGATTGGTTATTATGGAAACACTAAAATTATAGATTAGCTAATTTTAGGAAAAACATTATAGCCTTTTTGTTTTCCAAATATGTGTTGAAATACAATTGTAACATAGGCAAAAAATGAAGAAAAATAGATTGTGATATGATTTTATTGTTAATTGCAACATTTGATGATTAAATAAAATAACTTATAAATTATAGTTATTTAATTTTATTTATATTTCAATGACTTACCTAAATATAGTGGTTGATTTAGTTCTTAAATTACTTGAAACATTAGATTTTGATGCAGTTGATTACTACTTGAAATATTTTCTTCACTTGGATTTTAGGACCCCACACATTCTCCTGTTGATAAATATCCCCTTCCCATCCCTTTTTGCTATTAAGAATAAAAGTGAAATCAACAAACGTCAGTTTTCAATTTTTCAGTGAATACTGAAGTATGGAATTGCTAGATCATAGTGTATGCATACTTTTATTTAAAAACCTGCTAAACAGTTTTCCAAAGTGACTGCACCATTTTATGCTCCCACCAGCAATATATAAGAGATTGAGCCACTCCATATCCTTTTGTTTTGGTCATTTCAGTGGTAGCCATTGTAATGGGAGTGTAGTGTTATCTCATGATTTTAATTTATATTTCACTGGTACCAATGATACGAAAAGTATTTTCACTTGTGTATCATTTTTTGTTTGTATACACAGTTTTTTGAAGCACCTGTCCAAATACTTTGCCAAATTTTAATTGAGTTGTCAACCTTTTCTGTTATTGATTTGTAAAAGTTATGTTGCTGAGCATTATGGCTACTTTCAACATTTCTGGCATGTCTTTTTTTTTTTAACAATGACTACAGATGGATAGAAGTTTTTAATTTTTCTCATGTGCAGAGTATGTTTTTCATTTTTTTCTCAAAAATCAGTAAAACGTTATTCACTCCCATTCTTTCTCCATTAACAGAAAACTGGAGAAATTGAAAATGTTTTGCATTTACTGAGATAAATGGCCTCTTCACCCAGAGAGGATCAAAACCTCAAATGACAACAGGGAAGATAAAAGTGCTCTCCCCCACATCCCCTGAGCTGACCCTTGGCATCTTAGACAAAGCCTTTATTCCACTGGCCAGGAACCCTGTATGTGGCCAATTCAAGGTGAGGGCCAAGAAAGCAGACCAATCTGTCCCTATGATATAAAGTTGAACAGAAGCTACTCTAAGGGTCAGATGCCTCTATTTTATAGGACACAGGAACCAGGCAGCTACTCATAAAAAAATACACCAAGATTTATTTCAGGCACAACTTCTAATTTTATTTTGTTTTGTTTTAAATCAGTAAATGAAAATGGGTCCTACAAACTGCAATGATCTAAGCAGCAGGAAGTTTGTGCATTTGTCTTTTTGTTTGTTTAAATATGTTTAAGTTTTCACATTCCTGGCACACCTCATTTGCATGAAATTCTGCACCATACATGCTAATTGTAGTAAATTTACCCCCCCCCCATCTCCCTGAAAAAAAGCAACTACTCCGGAAGATAATTTTCATTGAAATTTAACCAAATTTCATTAAGTGAACTGTGACAAGATTATAAATGACATGAAAAATAACATTTCAACATTTGGCCATTGTCTTAAGGAAGTGGCTTGCCTATTCAAACTTTTGTAATTAATATAGTCTACCCTAATATGATCCTTAGAATTAGAACATAATGAACAGGAAAGAAAAGAAAAAGAATGAAACTGAGTGCTAAGGCAGGATATCTTGTTAGATGTAGTGAAGATAAAGTATATACTAAATATCAAGTGCAGAATTTCATAGGGCCAACAAGGTAACAGTCTATATTTTTCACTTAAGATGGGCTAAGTGGATTTTGGAGTTACCAGTTGTGTTGAATGCACCAACTAAAGGTCCTACAATTGATGCTACAAGGCACCACCTTAAGTTTTCCAGGATGCAACTGTGTATAATTTTAAAATAGTTTTCTCAAATTTATTTATTTTTTTCAAATATAACATGAGGAAGGTGTTAAAATTGGAAGCATAATGGCTAAACCGAATAAATATTCCAGATTTTGGGGAGGGATGAACAGGGAGATATTCAGACCCTTCACCAGAATCCCCCTAACTTGATCATAGTGGGTTTTTTTCTTTTTTTTACAGTTTTCCCAAATTTTTCTCCTTTATTCCCTCTCTGTGTTGCACCCCTCAACTCTCCAGCATCCTCCCTTAGTTCATGTTCATGGGTTGTACATACAAGTTCTTTGAATTCTCTGTTTCCTATACCATTTTCATCTCTCCCCATCTATTTTATGCCTACTAATTATGCTTCTTCTTCCCTGTACCTTTTTTTCCCCATTCCTCCCTTCCCCTCTTCATTGTAACCCTTCCATGTGATGTCCATTTCTCTGATTCTGTTCCTGTTCTAATTGTTTGCTTAGTTTTTATTTTCATTTTTATAGGATCATTTGTTGATAGTTGTGAGTTTATTGTCATTTTACTATTCATAGTTTTTGATCTTCTTCAATTTCTTAGATAAGTCCCTTTAATATTTCATATAATAATGGCTTGGTGATGATGAACTCCTTTAACTTGACCTTATCTGGGAAGCACTTCAGCTGCCCTTCCATTCTAAATGGTAGCTTTGCTGGATAGAGTAACCTTGGATGTAGTTCCTTGCCATTCATGACTTGGAATACTTCTTTCCAGCCCCTTCTTGCCTGTAAGTTTTCTTTTGAGAAATCAACTGATAGCCTTTTGGGCACTTATTTGTAGGTAACTCTTTCTGTTTCCTCTTGCTGCTTTTTAAGATCGTCTCTTTGTCTTTAATCTTGGGTAACTTAATGATGATGTGCCTTCATGTGTTCTTCTTTGTGTCCAACTTCTTTGGGGCTTTCTGGGCTTCCTGGACTTCCTGGAAGTCTAGTTTCTTTGCCAGGTTGGGAAGTTTTCCTTCTTATTTGTTCAAATATTTTTTCAATTTCTTGCTCTTGTTCTTCTCCTTCTGACACCCCTATAATTCAGATATTGGAATATTTCAGGTTGTCCCAGAGGTTTGTAAGTCTCTCTTCACTTTTTTTGAATTCTTGTTTCTTCATTCTGTTCCAGTTGGATGTTTATTTTTTCCTTTTTTTCCAAATCATTGCTTTGAGTCCTAGTTTCTTTCCTGTCGCTGTTGGTTCCCTGAATATTTTGCTTTACTTCACTTTGTGTATCTTTCATTTTTCAACCAAGGTCAGTCAGTTCTGTGAGCGTTTTGATTACCAGGGCTTTAAACTCTCCATCAGATGTGTTGGCTATATTCTCATTGCTTAGCTCTCTTTCTGGAGTTTTGCTCTGTTCTTTCATTTTGGTCCTATTTCTTTGTTTGGGGGCCCCTGTTAAATTACAAGGGGATGGGGCAATCCTCTTTGCAGTGCTGCAGTGTTGCCTATTGGGGAGGGATCAGAGAGGGAACAATGAAGCTTGCCTGTTTGGCTCTAGCCCCATTTTCCAACGAACTCTCATGTGAGACTGGGAGTTTCTCCCACTGCTGCAACCTCTGCCATAGTCCACAGTCAGCTCTGAGTCTGTTTTCTGTTCTGTCAGCCCCACCTGCATAGTCCACTGCCTTGCTGGGGAGGGGGGGGGTTGTCTCCATCCACCTGATTTACCAGTCTGGTTGGTCTGGTTGTTCTGGTTGTTCTGGTTGAGTGTTTCTTTAATTCCTTGGTTGTTGGAGTTCCATTGAGTTTGATTTTCTGGCACTTCTGGTTGTTTATTGATTTTAGATTGGTTGTTATCCTCCTTTTGGTTGTGCGAGGAAGTGAAAGGTTTCTATCTACACCTATCTTGGCCAGAACCCAACAGTTATTTTCCTTTAATGTTTGATAGAATTTAGCAGTGAAGCCATTGGGGCTAGAGTTCCTCTTTAGAAACATTTTGAATAATCAATTTAATTTTTTTAGCAAACATAATGCTATATATATTGTCTATTTTTTCTTGTTTTTGTTTTGATAAGTTGTGTTTTTCATGGAACTAGTCCACTTAATCTACACTATCAGTTTATTGGACTAAAGTTGTTAATTACACTTCCTTATTATTTTTAATGTCTATAATATCTGTGTTGATATATCATTTTTTAATTCTTACTATTGATTGTGTGTTTTTATCTCTCTTTTTTTAATCAGAATTACTAGGGATTTATCAATTCTATTATCTTTTTAAAAAGCTAAATTTTGTTTTTATTGACTTTCCTTTATTGTTTGCTTTCCATTTTTCTGATCTTTATTTATTTATAATTTTAATCTATCTTTAATTATATATATTTTACTACTTCTATTTACCTTAGGTTTATTTATTTATTTTCTCTAGTTTCTTAAAGTAAAAGCTTAGATCTTTGATTTTAGACATTTCTTGTTTTTTAATACAAACATTTAAAGCTATAAATTTCCCTCTCAGTACCTAATTAGTAGCATTTTACAAAGTTTGACATATTGTGTTTTTTTTTTAAGATTTTATTTATTTATCTTTAGAGGGGAAGGGAAGGAGAGAGGGAGAGAAATATCAATCTATGGTTGCCTCTCTTGAATCCCCTGCTGGGAACTGACCTGCAACCCAGGCATGTGCCTTGACTGGGAATCGAACTGCAGTTGTTTGGATCACAGGTCCTCGCTCAATCTGCTGAGCTACACCAGCCAGTTTTTATTATTGAGTTATAACTTGTGATTTCTTCATTGACCTCTAGGTTATTAAGAGGTGAATGTTTAGTTTCCAAATAGTTGGGGATTTTCTAGGTACATTATTATTGTTGAGTTCTAATTAAATTTCTTTTTGGTCAAATAATATACTATATATAATAATGATTTGAGAATTTTGAGGCTTTGTTTTGACTTATTATATAGTCTATCTTGGTGCATATTCTATGTGCACTTGAAAAGATTTTGTACCCTACAGTTGCTGGGTGACTTGCATTATAATTTAATTAAGACAAATTGGTTGATGATGTTAATAAAATTTCTCTTTAATTTGTGTTGATTATTTTATCTAGTTCTTTTTAAAAATATTTTACTTATTTATTTTTAGAGAGGGGAAGGGAAGGAGAAAGAGTGGGAGAGAAACATCAATGTGTGGTTGCCTCTCATGTGTCCCCTACTGGGGACCTGGCCTGCAACCCAGGCATGTGCCCTGACTGGGAATCGAACCAGTGACCCTTTGCTTCACAGGCCTGTGCTCAATCCACTGAGCTACACCAGCCAGGGCTTATCTAGTTCTGTTAGCAGTTGTTGATAGAAAGATATCCATGCCTCCAACCATGATCATGAATTTTTTCTTCACTTAAATTTGTTACTTTTTCTCTATTTACTCTGATGCTCTGTTTTAGGTTTGTACTCAACAAGACTTGTCTTCTTGATAAATGAACTATTTTATCATTATGAAATACCATCCTTGCTTTGAGAAATATTCTTGGCCACTTTCTGGAAGTCCAGGAGGCCATGCCTTTAGCCCTGCATACCACTTTTGATTTTTATTACTTTTTAGGTAATAGAGGTATTAATTTTGTATATGAGAATGTTTATCTCTTTATAATCTTTCTTTTAAAACTTTATCAACTCTTTTTGGAGTATTGATCAGGGCATGCTGAGTATATGTGTATATTTGTATGTGTGTGTAGTTCACAGAAAGAGTTTACCATGCAATCCTGACTGGAAGTCTTGTTTCTTTATCTGTGAGATAAAGATAATAATATCTCATTTATAGCCTTAAGTGATATCAGGCAAGCCTTAAGTGACATATAAAAGACTTAGTAAATATTTGGAGCATTTTGCTATAAAATAGTCATTCAGTAATTGCAAAATGGTAGATATGAGCATGAGGACATAAAAATTGCATCAGGTGCTGAAAACTTCATCTGGAATATTTGTTTTTGAGAAAAATCTCTGTGCGAGGGTATAACAAGTATGGGACAGGGGTTCTTTCTTTGGCCTATTGATTTTTTTGGAAGAAATATTTATCTTTTGGGTAGTCATTCAATGAAAGGCAGCATTGGGAGATAATTCTCTATGTGTCTTTTGTGTTTCTGCATGTATTACAATGTGAGTCACTGGATTCCTTTTATTCTGAACTTTTTAAGAATGTACAGTGAATAGTTGTACAGTTGCTATCTAATATCAGTTCAATTTAGATTGAGAATTTCTGGATTCTTCTTGATTAATTTTTCATGTACCTCGCCCTCGAAAGGGAACTCCAATTCTCCAGGCTTTCCCGGGTCCCACCACATGATTGAGATAAAACAATATCCTTAGGGACTGCTGAGTGGAAGTAGCTATGCTCAAAGGCATATGGTGCTCTCGCTTGGCCAGGTGGTAGAGTTATTGCCAGTATTACTCATTCAGGTATTATGCTCTCTTTTGAGCAAGACCTTCAGTGGAAGTACATCCACCAAGCCTATCAAAACACTTGTTTGCCTCAAGTGGGCATCCTTGTTCCCTAAGAATTTTCTTATAGTTACCATTACTCCCCCAAGTTTCTGTATATGTGTAGGTGGTCTTAAGATATAGGGTAGCCGTGGACATTGGGGTTCTCTCACCAGCATCTATTTTATGCCTCTCCAAATCTGAAATAGCTAGATTTTGTTGGGATTGAACTAAGCTGCTTCTTATTCAGTAATCTTGGGTCTTCTCCTAAATACCCCGCATGGATTTTTTGAGTTGGAGAAGAGGCATATGAAATTTCAAAACAGTGTGTACATTAACAATTGTTTGTAAGTCTTACGCAGTGTCAACTTGCTGCTTCTACTTCAGCCCCAGTTGATCAGATCTCTTTGAGTGAAATCTTTAGAGGTTTGAACTTCAAAGAAAGACTGTCCTGCTTTTAAAAATACACATTTTATTGTGATGAAAGCTCACAGAATTGCCTCTTGTATGCACCTGTCTCTTATTTGAAATGTGTGCTTGATATTATTTTTCTTCCTCTGGTTCAGCAGTAATTTCATAGGAACATCAGTTGTCAAATTTCCTGTTCTCACTCTCTTTGACACCCCTCCCTCCAGCATTGACTTCTTGGTGATGAGAGACGTGCCATGAGTAGCCACTGGCAGACAGATGATATATTATTTCTTTTTTCCTCTCACTTTATTCACAATGATCATTGAATTTGTTTTACTAGATGAAACTGGAGCTGTCTCTGCAAGCAATTAAGTTGTGTTAACCAAACAAATGCACTGACTGTAATTTCCACATGGCACAGTGTTTCACATTTACTGCAGCTTGGGTTTGAGAAAAATCCCACTTTAAAGCTGTATGAAATGAGTTTTGCAGAACTGGCAGGAATACAATATTGTACAGAAATCAAGTAGGTAAACGACTGAAATAAAAAATAAATAAGTGTAAGAGAAAATTATATGGTGAAATAGGGACGGAGAAAAAGAAAGAGCAAATAAGGCTTTTCAGGAGTGATAAAAAGAAGAAAGTAAAATATAAAAATTTAGGAGTGACAATAAAAGAAGAAAAAGAGGCACTATCAAGATAACAGCTGTATTTTCTAAGCAGATTCTCCTTAGGATGGTCATTCGGGCATTGAGCACAGTCAGAATTCTGTATTCCAGTTATAAAGTGTCTTGTTTTTCTTTCTCTAGGGTACTTTTTGTTTTTATACCACAATATCTTAGAAACAGAATTTTAGGAGGAATGTTCTCTTGATTTATATATTTACATATGTAGTGAGTGCCCTCAAAGGTGTTAATGCATTGGTGGTGTTGAGCCTGAAGGTGGGTGTCCGAAAATTGGTAGGTTAGTGACGACACAATGAAGCTAGCATACAACCCGGAAGGTCAGTCAACCTAAATACGATGTGTTTTCTGACCCTGATACCAGATAACTGGTTTACTTAAGAAACAACTTTCTAGTCATTTTTGTCAGTTTTCTGATTGATGACATAAATAAATTGTGCCTACCCTTATTTATCAACACTGGCAGAAGAATAAAATCAGTGTGTACAAAAAATGTACAAACACATTTTTAAGATCTTACCCGATAATGACTACAAATACATATTTCAGGTTTGATGACCTTAAAGAAATTCTGGTTAAGTTTAGCAAGGGGGAGGATGGTGTCAAACAAGTAGACATAATGAGGAAATTTATAGGCATGTAGGGAAGAAGATGCTTGGCACTTTTTAGTCAAACTGTTATATAGGAATGAGAAACACCAAAACTATGCGTAGTAAATAGAGTATTCAAAATTTTACATTCAATAAAGGAGCAAAGTTGCATTGTGAATGGGTTATAAAAGGAAAAAAATAAAGGATACTTGAATTTGAATGCAATATAAATGGATTTAGGGAATGTTGGCCTGCAAATTTCATTCTTATTGAGTATGGACACTTCATGGCAATAGAACTAATTTTACTTTTTAAAGAACTGCTTCCTCTCTTTGGAAAGTAAATATTTCAGAAAATTAGAATTTAAAACAGTGTGAAAATAACACTAAAATCTGAGCCTTAACAAATATGATGATGTGGAATCCTGAGTTGACCCTCGCTGAGAAATAATCCCTGAAATAACAGTAGCTAGGAAGATCAGGAAGGTCTGTAAGTCAGTTAGGACAGGGCTGTAGAATAATGTAGTGGGACCCGGACAGACCTGACAGACCAAATTTTCTGGTTGGAGTGAAAGCTCTACTAATTACTCACCGTCTACACTCAGTCTAGACAAGTCCACTAACACGTCTGAGTCTCAGTTTCATCATGCACAAAAATGATACTTACATTGCCCTCCTACTTCTCAGGATTACTTGATAAAATCAATTCTTTCTCCCCACCAGGGACTGCAGTTCATTGATCCTAGTACCTTTGAAGTCATTCCTCACCACACCGTCATCCTTTATCCCTTCCTTATTCCGAAGAGATTCCATGACCTGTCATTGTAACTAGTCCCTTTCGTATGCTCTCAACTCCTTTACTTCTACTTCTTGCAATTGTTTGGCAAAGCCACCACCCTGGTTAAATCTAGCTTCCTGCATACTTTGAACTTGCATTCAGGAAACCGAATGCATCTAAGAAATAAAAAATCATGTGCTTTCACTTTAACTTCATGACTTAATTTCAAGTATGTCTGTACTGGTTCTATGATAATCATATTAAATTCTAATAATTTTAATTTTATTTCCTGCTTTCTCTCTAGGTAGATTTTGGTATTAACATTATGCTAATGTCACAAAATGTTAACTTCATAAAGAGAATGTTCTTTCATTTTCTACTCTCTTTAAGAATTTCTTTATAATGGATACTACTCATTCTTTAATATTTGGTAGAATCCATGTGTAAAACTGGGTTTAGTGTGAATTATGTGAGTGTGTTTTTCTTTGTATGTAGATTTTGAACTATTAATTCAAATTTTAAAATGATTATAAACCTTTTCAAGATTTTTATTTCTTCTTGAATTCATTTTTATAAGCCACATGCTTTTTAGAAAGCAGTGTATTTCAGTTGTCTGTTCAATTTGAATGGCATAAAGTTGTGCGGAGTATTTTTATTTTTTAAATACCTGTGCTATCTGAAATATTCCCCTCACTTGAGGTGTAATATTAAACTTTACCTTCTCTCTTATTTTTTATTATCCTTTTCTTCAGATTTGAATATTTTATGTCTTTTTAAAAATATTTTATTTATTTATATTTAGAGGGAAAGGAAAGGAGAGAGGGAAAGAAATATCAATGTATGGTTGCCTCTCATGCATCCCCTGCTAGGAACTGGCCTGCAATCCAGGCATGTGCCCTAACTGGGAATTGAACCACAATTATTTGGATCGCAGGCCTGACCTCAATCCACTTAGCTACAACAGCCAGGGCATGAATATTTTATGTCTTTAAATAAATATTCAATAATAAGTTACACTATAATATTTCAAAATATATATTAAAATATTGTTATTATCTCTTATTCTTTGATTTTTTCTGCTTTTTTTTTATAACTTGATATTAATGTTTGGCTGTCTGATTCTCTATTTTTTATTTTCTAACAGATACATTCAAGGATATAAATATATCCTTATATTTGTTTATATAATAAAAATAAAAGGATCTAAGTACTACTTTGGCTGTATACCATTATATTTGATAGGTATCATATTTGGTACTATTTAATTATAAATATTTTCTAACTTATAATATTACTTCATCTTTAATTCATGACTTTTTAAGGAGCACATTAAATTTATCTATCTAAATATGGGCCCTGGCTGGTGTGGCTCAGTGGATTGAGTGAGGGCCTGTGAACCAAACGGTTGCAATTTGATTCCCAGTCAGGGCGCATGCTTGGATTGAGGGACGGGTCCCCAGTAGAGGGCGCTTGAGAGGCAACCACACATTGATGTTTCTCTCCCTCTCTCCCTCCTTTCCCCTCTCTGTAAAAATAAATAAATAAATAAAATCTTTAAAAAAATTAATCCTTCTACATATGGACTTTTTAAAGTTACTTCTTAAACTTTAAAAATTAATTTCTAAATTAATTACATCTTTGTTAGAGAATATGTCTTATTGATACTAATTCTTTGATATATGGGTTTGATGACTTAACATGTGGTCATTTTCTAAAATTTTCCAGTGTGCTTGAGAGAAAAATAATCTCTTGTTTGGGAATAGTTCTGCATGTGTCCTTGGATATGGCTTCCTATTTGCATTCCTCATTTTTTGGCCAGCTTGTTGAATCAGTTGCAGAAAAATATACATAAAAATCTCCTATTTTGTAGTTGAATATGTCAATAGTTTAACGATTTTTCTGTTAACAGTGCTTTATGGATTTTGAAACTGTGTTACTAAATGCATTATCTTGTTAATTGCACTTAACATTATGCTATGTCCTTTTTGTCCTTAAGAATGACCTCTTTTTTATAACTTGTTTTTTTCTGATATTAATATAGACCTTTATGTTGGTAAATATCGGAGAAACTGCTAGTTTCTTTTTTAAAATAATTTTTTAAAAAGATTTTATTTATTTTTAGAGAGGGGGAGGGGAGGGAGAAAAGGAGAGAAACATTGATCAGTTGTTTCTCATACATGCACTGACCAAAGACTTCACCTGCAACCCAGGCATGTGCCCAGAGTAGAGATCAAACTGGTGACCTTTGGCTTTGAGGAATGATGCCCATCCAACTGAGCCACACAGGTCAGGGGAACACTGTTAGTTTCCTAGTCAGTATTCAGACATTTATTCTTGCTAATAGAACTCTATTCCTGTTCAGTGGCATTCGGTCCAGATAAAATACCCTATCATCCAGCCTCTTTTGTAGCTAGCAGTAGCCATATGCTATATTAGATTGAATCGTATGTTGTATTTATTTATGTGTGTAAGCATAGTTGAGGAGTAGCAATTTTATGTGATTGAACCTAATATTTTTAGCCAAGAAGATATAAATACAAATCACTAGCTTTTGTGAAGGCTGTTTCAAAAGAGCTATATTTTGGTGGCTGGCTTATTCAATCTTCTGTCTTTTTTTTTTCCATCATTTTTCTGTGGTCTTTGACCCAATGACTGGCGTTGCAGTGGGCTAAAAGATTGAAAGATGCATCTTGAAGAGGGCAGGCTAGAAGAACAGAAACTGTTCTTGGGAACTCTAAACAATTGCACGAACCGTAGAGTGTGTGCCTCTGTATATGTTATTACATGAGAAAAATAAGCCTTTATTTAGTTAGTCTAGCCTCTACTCCTCTCTTGCCCTAACCATTGCGTTTGTTGGTCACGACCCACAGCTGAGTAAATAGGTCCAAATAAATTGGGCTAGGTTGCTTTATCTAGGTTTTCTCCAGTCCTCGGTTCTCCAGATTGAGAGATAGAGGGATTCATTCTTGACTGAAATGAACTTGTTATATTAGAAAGACACATGCTGGAGAAAAATAATAAGGAAATACTGCTCTTTTTGTTTCTGTCCAGACACAGGAGAAACTTTATATGTAGTGGCTAGCAGGGAGAGAGGACCCCAACTACGGCTCCCTATTTCCCAGGCCTCTGCCGTTTCAATCAGGAAGTATTAGAAAAATTATTGATTTTACTTCCAGTGACACTTCATTGCTGCCTTTGGGAGAAGAGTTTTATGTTGTATTGTTATGTACAATGCCTAATCTGGAATATGACAGATGTATGTGGGGATTAATGAGCTCTAGTACGCACGCTGCTGCTGGCTCTGGTCCTGAGTTTTAGGGCTAAGGACATGGTAATGGCTACTCTTCATTAACTTCCTACTATGTGCCAGGACCTGTATTAACTCTTTTAGTTCTTACGGCAATAGGTGGGTAATGTTATTAATAGCTTTAGTGGTTGAATAATTTGCCTAGAGTCTCCTGGTTAGGAGGGGGCTGAGCTGGGATGGAAGTCTGGCAGCTGGAGTCCAGGTCTGTGCTATCATCCACATCCTGGCTGGTTTGCCTGGTCTTTGTCTCCCTGGGGGTTTAGCCACTTAAGTAAAGGAGCTGTGGTGAGAGAGGTGGGAAAGAAAAGAGAAAAGCAAACAGACTCCAGGAGCTGTTGGAGGGGAAACACCATTGCTGAAGAAGCTGCCAGGAAACGAAAGCAAGACCTTCCCACTCAGCGCTCTGACCTTATCCTTGTTCGAGTGTATCCAGAAGTGAAATTACCATTCTGTTTTTACTTCTCGGAGATTTTTTACAATAGTTTCAGGCAGGGATGGGTGAAAGTTTTTCTCCACGGTCATCCTTTCGCAAAAAGTCTGAGGTGCTTTTCTGAGGGTTGGTTCCACTTTTGCTCCCATAAAGGAGCTTGGTGTGGTAGAAAATGTGGTTTTCTGAAGCCAGACAGACTTGGATTTATACGTCCCTTCAGTCACTTACCAACTCACGTGATTTCTGTGACCTGGATAAGTCACTTAATTACTCTGAGCGAGTCTGCTTATTTATCAAATGGGAATATTAATTGTTAGCACATTAGTTTGCTCATTCAGTCAGTAAATGCGTATTGATTGCCTGCTTTGTGCTGGTCACTGGCAGGTAATGTTGGTCACAAGTAGATAATAAATAATATTAGATCTTACCCTCAGTGAACTTGCACCCAGCGGAGGAAATAGACGGATAAACAGATAATCACCCTCCCACGATGCGCTGACTGGAACAGTGCAGGCAGCTGTGGTGAGGCTTGCAGAACAGCTGGCACGGAAAAGGCGCTCAGCACACACAGGCTCTGGTTTACTTCTTTCCTGGTTCTGAAGGAGCCTGCTGCTGCCAACCTTTCTGTCCATATGTGTGATTTTATTTCAGAATCCTGCCCGAGGCTAGGGTGTCTTTTTGTGTTTAATGTGTAGTGTGGCTCAGAGGTGACGGTGCTGTTTAACTACCTTTCAAAGCCAAATGAGGTGATTTGTGTCTGTTGTTTGCACCTTAGGCACCTATTCTTCCGATCAGTCTTCCTGTGCTACTTTTTACATGAATCTTAAATTTTCCCTAAAAGAAAAAAAATGTGGGAAGGGGCAGCTGTAATAAGAAAATACTAACATTTTGAGAAAATGAAATAAGTTTGAGCTTTTTGCCTTCTCGTTATTTACATATACTTAGAAAATTACTTACTGTGGTTCTTTTGGCTGCCTACCAATAACCTCATTCCAATTTTAAATGTAAAAAAAAAAATGAGAATTTGAGATTAGTTTCTCCCAGAGTTGATATTAGAGCTGGCACTTCTAGAGTCTTGATTTGTGTTTTGTTGCCAATCAGACTCTCCAGTAATATAGATAAATACTTATTGCTTCATTTAAAAAAACAGTATGAAAGTAGTCTAAAATTCAGGAAGTTGCCCACAGAGGTCAGAAAGAAGATTTTATTTAAGAAAACATGTGTTTTCTTGTTTTCCTTTAGATGGGCCTTGATTCTGTAAAACCCAGCCTTAGGAGGTATGTGGGGGGTCAGTAGATCTATCTTTAAAATTTATGGAGGGGAAGATCTAAATCCTCTTAGCTAAGAAAATAAAAGGAGAGAAATATTATTGGAAAAATTACGTGTATAGGTTGACTGGAGGAGTATGTAGAGAACATTTGGGACCAATTAAATTTGTATATAACTTTTCCCAAGATAATCTGTAGGCCGTTTAGCAGGGTCAGGTGGAAAACTTCTTACCTCTTAATTGACAAGTACTGCCTCAATCAGTTTATATTAGTTATCTTTAACAAAATTAGTCATAGAAGCATTGTATCTAAGAACATCTACGTTCACCTGATACCAACCCTGAAGCCACAAGAGACAATATTCATAGTCTTTCTTTGTAAGCCAGTAGCAGCTCAGAATATGCAAACCCACAGAGTAGTGGGATTGGGGGTCAGTGGTTGGGATACAGTGGGGAGGGATCTGCAAAGGGTTTTTAAAACTTGCCATGCAAGAAACCCAGCCTTTTGTGACTTGGGAGTATTTCACAGCAATTAAAATAATTTAATCTTGAAGTTTCAGAGCAGATAGTCTATATAGATAATGGCATAGCAATGGCACAAACTGTTTCCACAGTTCAGTTTGTGACATATCTTTTTGCAAATATCCTATTAATACTCTGGAGGTCAGTGACTGCATATTCAAAGAATCTCACTGGGCAATAAAACCTTTATCAAGATTTAATTACCATGAAAGCAGAAAAGCAGAGGTAGTTGCGATCTTTACACTAAATCATAATTAAAACCTATGTGAGATTACCTACAAATATTTAGGACACTATTTAATTGAACCCAAGATAAAAAATAAAACCAGTGAATGGCAAACTTCGTTATGTAACTTTCAATTCACATAACAGCCTAATGATTGCTCAAAAGCCTAGGAATATTTAAACATGCAGGTATACGTGTATGTAATTTATATAATAAATCATGTCTGCATTATTTTGTTTTTACATATAAGATATGCATGCATAACTGTAGGGGTGAGCATATTTGTGACATGTTATGTTATTTTCAAAGTCAGATATATTTTTACAAAAATAGAAAAAAAATTTTGGTGAAAAATTTCATCTTACTTCTTGGAACTAGGCTTATAGAATTTCATATTCTGCTCTCCCGTGAGTTCCATTTTATCCTTTAGAGTCCAAAATATGGGACTATAATATAAAAGCATTAAGCTTCCTTGCTTGACTTATGAAATTCTGCAGCGCTATTCCCAGAGAAATAAATCCCATGAAGTGACTTGTTTTATGAACAATGATGTCCAAAAAACCTGAATGACCTCTGAAATTCTGTGGGAGATTATTAAACTTGCTTTGATGATTCATTTTATCTTTAGTTGCACATACTTGGTAATGAAGTTGAAGAAAAGGAACACATATCATTTGCCCAGAGAATGGACAGAATAAAGCAAAATGGTTGAATGCTCTGATGCTGAACATGGAACATGGAACTAACTACATCAGGTTCAAGGTGAAGGAGTTGGGTATTGGAAAGGTCCAGAATGGACCTTGCACCTACTTCCCCTGAATTCCCTCTCCACCTCCCCAAGAGGAGGAAATTTCCAGCTCTCTGCTGTTCAGAGCAGGTTTTACAGCTTTGTACTGGGGTGTCAAGTGACCTTTTTTTGTCCTAACTAAACTATGGTTCTCCTCACTTCCAATGCTGAGATAGAAGTTTGAGTACAAAATAGAAGATACAAACTCAACAAACTCAAACCGAATAAATTAGAATACAAGTACATAAAGCCAAGAGGATAATATTCAAAGTAACACCTGGCTGCCGAGGACTAGTTTATATGGAATGCAAACCATGTGCAATTCAGAAGTTGCTCTATTAACATCCTTTGCATGTTCCGTGTTTCTTACACTTTTGAAATGGACAGAGCTCCCTTGAACAAAGAGCATATTTTTGAGTACCCTCACTTTTGACTTAAATAATTTTTATTTTGGTAGTATTTAAATATGCATGAATATAAAATAGCTATAAACTTTTTATACTTATGGTTCATATTTGATGTTGAAAACCAAACTACAACAAATTAATTAAAATCAACTAGTAAGTAATAAAATATAAATGTTATTAATTTAATGTGTTAGATAGAGTTGATTTTCTGAATGTAAATGGCAAACTAAAATGTTCCGGGGAACATGTCTTCTGAATTGCATATGTGAGTGTGCTCGTTGCCCAGTACTTTATTAAAACAACATCCCTATAGAGCTCTCAATGTTGTATATATTTTTACACATTAATTTGCTTCAGCTAATTTTTTATTAGGTTGCAATAATTACAGTAGTAGTATATGATGCCAAGGAAATGGAAGCATAATTACTAATACGGTGCGGCCCCACACAGTGTTATTAAAGCATTATTTAAAGGATATAGAACAGCACTGTCCAATAGGACTTTTTGCAACAATGGAAATGTCCTATGTCTGTGCTCTAGTGTGGTACCAACTAGTCACATTTGGCTGATGAACTTTTGAAATGACTGTTGTGTCTGTGGAACTGAATTTTAATTTTATTTATATATTTACATTTACATTTAAATAATCAAGTTGATTGGCTATTGTATTGGTCAGTGTATGTCTAGAATACAGTTATGTTAATTTTTAATGATTATTAAAATGTAAAATGAAATGTTATAATCTCATAAATAGCTTTTAGACGCCTTAGAATTCACTGGTTCTAGTCTGAGGATCAGTGGCCATAGGTAATTACTTGATCATCCTGGACTTCCACGTGCCCAGCTGTGTATGTTCCCTCAACTTGATAAGCTTCTGTTAGATTCTTTGGAAACTGTGGTTTGAGAATAAATCTGGTGTATTTAAAAGGAATCTCCAGAACAATGGTAACTGGGATTTTCAAAAGAATTTCTAGGCAGAGAAACCTGGAAAAGTCGTGGGTTCTCTAAATAGCACCTTCAGAAACATGCAGTGACAGACCAGGGTGGTCTGCACTATGAGAGCAAGAGTTAAAAAGTAAAATGTGGGGCATTTGAAAATGACTTAGAGCATTTTTCCAGTTTTATTGAGATATAACTGATATATAACATCATGTATCTATTGTGACATGATTACCTCAATAAGGTTAGTTAACACACCTATCACCACCTTGCATAATTACCATTTCTTTTTTTGTAGTGAGAACATTTAATGTTTAATCTCTTAGCAACTTTCAAGGACATAGTATCATATTGTTAACCTTAGGTGCTGTGCTATACATTATTGCATATTTTGGAATCGATTTTTTTTTTGTTTGTTCATAATGGGGACATGCTCTCAGGCTCACCCTGACCTCACTTTGGCCATAAGGAATCCAGGTCCTGGAAGAAAGTCCATGATCAGCTCCCAAGTCAGGCGACCGTGGTCAGCCTGCATTGGGAGAGATGGTAGGAATTCAGATGAAGTCTTAACAGGGTTTATTCCTGCCCAGGTATGCTATCGGTAACAAATCACTCCCACTTTTTTGAATGGCAGGTATACAGTAGTACATGAATAATATTTTCTCAAAAAGATTTATAATGTAATAGGGAGATAAGATGAAAACAGTGTTATATAGCTGAACATTCAAGAAATTACATGCCTGGGTACAAATGTGTGATAAGCTGACTAGTGTTCAGGAGAGGGATAAATTTGGGTGGTCTGGAAATGCCAGGTAAGCTTCATATACTTATGTTTCATACATTTGGAAGACACATCTTAAATATTATTCTATCCTCCAGAGGCATCCAACTGTTTGGCATCTCTGGGCCACACTGGAAGAAGAAGAGTTGACTTGGGTCACACATTAAATACACAAACACTAACAGAAACTGATGAGCAAAAGAGATTCTAAGTAAATTTACAATTTTGTTCTGGGCCTCATTCTTAGCCTTCCTGGGCTGCATGTGGCCCATGAGCTGCGGGTTGGACACCCCTGCAGGTGTCAAGGTTTATGCTCTTTTAAATTGTTTTTGAGGTTACTGGCATAGAATTCAGCATTTAATAATAGCTAGAAAGTAGCTATTGGTAAATGCTTGTTGTAAAGGAATAGAACCCAGGGCATTTTTAGTTTAAGGAGAAAAAAATTAGTAGAAACATCAGAAACTAAAAGGCTGTATTAAAATATAAACATACATATAAGAAAGAAAGCTGAGAGTTTCTACAAATCTATGTACCATTAGCATGCTTTCAGGTGGTGGAGAAATACTTTGCTCTTATCCGTTAATATCAACACGGTAATACATGGATAGAAATCAAAATATTTGGAGGGACCAAAAGATAATAATCATAGAGACAAAATGAGAAAAGGAAAAAATGTGACCTCACTGCAAATTAAAGGGCTTCAAATCAATAGTCTGAATGTCCACACTGAGAAATGAATATTTCCTACTGAAATATGAATATGATGTTTCATATTATTGTTAGACCCACAGTATGTAGTACTAAAAGTCTATAAAATATTTTCAAGGCTAGTGGCATCAAGAAAGTTGCCACGTCTGTGATCCATTCTGACCATCAGTGTGTAATGTGTCCATGACAGTGGCCCCAAACGGTGATCTGTGGGAAGGGGAGGAGCTTGCTCTCTGTAGTGTGATCTTTAGTAGTGCCTGGACATCCTGATTTCCTTTACGTAGCAGGCATCCCTGATTGTACCCAAATACTTACTGAGTAGTTCATGTTTTGGGGTCATAACATCTCTTGGGAGTGTTTATTTAATGAAAATTGTAGGAGAGAGGACTTTGAAAACAATGCTCAACACATTCTTCTTATTGAGAGGACTGAAGGGGAGGACAATTGAGCATTTTCTGTGCCGAATGCTTTGACACTTCGAATCTTCAAGGGATGCAACAAAAGAGACTCAAAATATTAGCAGCTCTGCTAAAACATGGGTAAATTAAGGCTTGCATTAAATTGCAAGCCAGCTGAGGAGGGAATAGGCCTATTTCTCTGCTTTTAACATCATCACGCATTTTGACTATTCAACTCTGCAAAAAAGGAACACCTAAAATGCGATTAGACATGCATGAGATTTATTGGAGGAAATGCCTGTGAAAGAGAAGAGAGGAGGTAGCCGGAGGAGGTAAAGAGAACTTTCAGGTCTGACACCTGAAAAATGATAGAGGGAAGGAAGGGGTAGGTAGGAAGGTACTCAGATTGAAGCTCAGTTTTGAGAAAGTTCATGCCAGGTCTACGAGAAGTTCCAGAGCCATATTTTCACCTTGCATTGGGCACCAGTGTCATGTTCTAGCCCCATTGTGTTCAGTCATTAGCTGGGAGCAGCCATGAGGAAGCATGGCCTGGCGTAAATGCTGCAATGGATCTACCAGTGTAGCAGTTGGATATAATACAACTCCTTGTAGCCACTCCTCATAGCAGGTTATCCTGAAGGAAATCTGAGCATGGATTTCTTCCAAGGATTATACAGGTACATGGCACTTGGCTTAGCATAGTATTTCCTTTTAAATTCTCTGTTTTATCAGGAAATGAAATTTTCTTCAGTAAGGATCGGAGGGGATTGATTTCCGCTACGATTGTTTTAATTCCCTCCTACCCTAAATCTGTTCTTGCTTCCAGCTCACTGCACATTATTGTTCTGGACTTTATGCCCAGGTACTAGAGACAGATCCTTGAAGCGGATTTTTTAAAAAATATTTTACTTATCTATTTTTAGAGAGAGGGGAAGGGAGGGAGAAATAGAGGGAGAGAAACATCAATATGTGGTTGCCTCTCCCGTGCCCGCCACCAAGGACCTGGCCTGCAACCCAGGCAGGTGCTCTGACTGGGAATTGAACTGGCGACCCTTTGTTTCACAGGCTGGCACTCAATCCACTGTGCCACACCAGCCAGGGTTGAAGCCGAGTTTAATATAATGTAATACCTTCCTTTAACATAAATTGCTCTAAATGCAGTTAAGGTTTCTCTGTAGGCAATATAATAAGGTTTACTAGTTGAAGGATTCAGTAGATAGTCTTCTGAAATGGTCTCACCTGTAAGTTATACTATAGCAAGAATCTCTAGAACCAATGGGACACAGAACCACAGACAGCTGCCAATATTTGGTCGCTGGGTGACAAATTCAGGTGTGCCATGTTTAGTGCTCTGTATGGTTGGGAGTGAAATATTTATCCATTGCTGCTCTGTGCTTTTTTGTCCTGAGAGACTTAGCATACGCAGCAACATATCCTGGTGGACAACCAGGATAGTTGAAAGAAAGCTATTTGGAGTATTATAGAGAAAACTGTCAGCAGGTGTGTGTCCTGAATAAGTAAACAAGTAGATAATTACACACCTGGAACTCAAAGAGCAAAAATGTAGATGATCACTCGCTGGAGTGGAGACTGATCGCCACAGTTGTTTTGGATGAACCTACACATGTTCCTACTTTCTTGTTCTAAATTCATTGGCAAAGGAATGTGACTCACAAACCGTGGCAGTACTTTAAATTATATAACACATCTCTTCCAACTATGCATGGAGTTGTATCTGAATTATATTTTCTACCACTCTAGATTGCTTTGTGCATAGCATCAACTATTTGGCACAGGAGGATACAGCGATGATCCTAACTCATTCTCAAAGGAATGGTCTAAGAAAAAATTTAGTAGAATAAAAGGGTTTGGGTAAAAGTTTCTTTTTTATTCCAAAGGCATTTACCCGATAACTTAATGTTATTGAGGAACTACTATGTGCCAGAATATATGGAAGATGTACAGTCAAAAGTAAATGTGTCTCTCCTGTTGAGAAACACAGCTTGAAGACAAATTTTCAGAAAGCTAGCTGTCAACTAGGGTGGTAAATTATGGTTTCCATTTCCTGCAGCGAATCCTGCGTGCTGCTGAGTGAGGGTGACCATATCTCACCGCTGCTTAAGATTCTTTGGTCTCTTCATAGTTTTCAGGAAAAATGACACATTTCTTTGCCTAGAAATGATACCTAACATTTATTGTGTGCTTACCATGTGAAAGATACTGTTCTAAGTGTATATAGATTAATTCACTTTAACTTCACAAAAATCCTGATAAGGTACTTTACAGATAAAGAAAACAAGGCATAGAGAGATTAAATGTCTTTCCCAATATAAAATAGTAAATGGTGGAGTTAGGATACAATCTAAATAGTTTAGATTCAGAGCTGTAATTGAACCCATTACTCTATGCGACAAAAACAGTCACAGCTTTGTCATGGATGAGAATTAGAATCATCTCTATCCTGCGTCCGATTGTATATTCCTCTGGGCATATCAACTTCTTGTCATGTTGTTTCACACATTAGTGCTTTTGTGCAAACTATTTCTTTGCTCTGTTTTAATTCAACATGATTCACTTAGCTCTTGCTGTTTTTGCCATGATAATTCAAGATACTGGGGATTGTCACACCTATGAAAATAAATGCGTTCTTCCTCTTTTTGTAGGTTATGGACCACAGGGACTTGAAACCAAATAAAGAGAAGCTACAATGTAGAATGATAGGTGGAAGTAAACAAAGAGGACATTACAATTGGGGCGTTATCATGAGAATAATTGAAAAGTGTCCAGGAATCATACACGGGGTGCACGATTTGAGGCTGAAGGATTAGAGGAGGCTGAAGGCCTAACAGACTGCTGAGTGCTGGCAGTTTCGACCTTCCACACCTGGCTAATTCCTAGGCATTTATCAAGGCTCAATTTTTTTCTTTGAGAACCCAACCTTTTGCCCAATCTGATTAAGATGACTTTTATTGATGCTCCCTCAGCAATTTGAACAGGCAACATTTTATTGTCTTGTACTGCTATTTTTTTTTGCTATTTTTAAAATTTTTTATTGCCTGTCTTTTCTCCCACTGAACTTAAACCTCATCGAGAGCAGAACATAATTCCTTGTTTACTTTTGTGCCCACTATATCAACTACAGTACTGGCTTACACCTACTACATGTTTGTTAATAAGTAAGGAAATCATTGAGGGTGAAGCAAGAAGTAAAATGATATCAGTTCAAGGTGGGTCTTTGATATCTTGTCAATGATTTAAATTTTTTTCCTCAGATAATTAGGTCCCCTTATATTTGAAAATAAGTGATTTTGTGTTCCATTCATATTATGTATGTGTTCGCATTCTTGAGTCAGACTGCATTGCTAGGTTGGTTAAAACATATCATTGATGAGATTAAAGTAATAAGTTCTATCTTTAACAGACTAGGTTGCTTTATTTGTATCTATAACCAGAGGTTGCCACATGCATGTGGGGGGCTCTGCCCGCAGAGCCCGTCCATCTGCCACGGATGAAAATAAAACTACCAAGACATGATCTGCTTGGGGAGGAGAGGTGGTCAATCTCTCAGAGGAGAAGGACCAAGAGCCCCTTCCTCAATGGCTTTTTATTGGGTTCGTAACACACAGGAACACAGGTAAAGCTCATCAATCAATGTCAGGCAGCAAGGATCAAACAGTAGATAACATTTCGAAGAAATTTGAGGGCTTAATCTGAGTCAGTGTCTGTCAGGTAAGGGGGTTGCAAAAACTTTGGGAGACATACTCATTTCCTGCTCGGACCCTTGTCATATGAATGAAAATGCTCTTAGCAAAGCAGGCTTCACAGGACTTTGTGAATTCTTTCTTACGCCCGATCACTCCGGAACCCACTCTAGCCAGCAGAGGGCTGCACTGCCCCCTACCATAAGTTTTTAGGCTTAAGTGCATTAGAGCCAGGAAAGGCTTCTCCCAGATGGAGATGGGGACTCAGGCTATGTCAGAATAGCTGGGAGCAAGGGTCTATCACCCCCTCTTTGCTGCAGCCCTCCTAGTCCTTCCTTGAGGGCCTCCCAAGTGATCGTGTCTGGCTTAGGTGCCCCCCCCACTCTGAGGGGTCTTACCCATCATTGACTAACTGACCAAGCATTGGGGGCCAGAGATGGATGAAGCAGAAGCAGCGCTCCTGCCAGGGAGATAAGCTTTGTCTCCTTAGTGGCTCACAGTCCGAAGGTCGCTCACTCAGCGTTAGCCATGGGGGGCTTACAGCTCCTGAAACCAGGCAGAGTGGTTCCCAACATATGCATGTTGGTCACTTGCCCTAAAGATATCTCCTTTTGGTTATAAAGAGATCCAGATGAGAAAGCATGTGTGGATCATCCCAAATCAATTTCCACTCCTGTAAAAACACCTGTCAGGTATACATGTTAGCTATGGTGAACCAATAATGTCACTTCACCTCCACATAGGCAGGGAAGCTTATTTTATACATAATGCTTATATTATACAATGTACCATTCTGCTTAAAAATAAAGTGATGTAAGCCAGTCAGAGAAAGACAAATGCCATATGATTTTACTCATATGTGGAATCTAATGAATAAACTGAACTAACAAGCAAAACAGAGACAGACTCATAGATGGAGAGCAGGATGACAGTAAAGGATGAGGGTAGGGTAGGGGGTGGAGGGATTGAGCAAAAAGGAAAAAGGACTCATGGACACGGACACCAGTATGGTGGTTACAGGGGGAAGGAGGTATAAGAGGGCTAAATGGTTATGGAAAAATAGAACAAAAACTTAAAGAAATTGTAACTCATAACAGTTTTTATGGAATTAAAAAAATAAAGTGACAGACAAACTTCCAGGGTTAACATAATGGGATAATGCACATCAGTATCATCATAGACTTAAAAAGTTATTAGAATTAATGCAGTGTTCTTGAGTTGTCAAAAATTTTTGTGATGTATATGTGCCTTGATAAGGTGATTTTCCTCAACTCTCCCCACTTTATGTAGTTATATTGACTTACAAAGCTTATGTATTATTTAATTCTTACCTGAGTCTTAATAGTAGAACACACTATTTACCTTCTATTAACTCAGACTAGGACCATACAACTGTTTTCTTCTAAAAATAATTGATCATCAGGTACTTATGGATTCTAGATACTTTTAGTTTGGCCAGGATGAGAAATTACATAGGTTAGTTTCTTAAGAAAACCACCATGATTATGATTAAAATGATCATTATGGGTGCTTTGTAGAAAAATGGCAGTAAAATTAGAACTAAAAGCTGAAGACTTTCCATTTGGTTAGTGTTAGAATATCATAGGCATTATTTTGGGAGGGACTTCTGGGGAACTAGATTCTCCCCAGAAATAGTGTGTTTTATAGTAAAGAACAGAGTGTTCGCTTCTGCTGTCAACCACAGCCTAATCATTTATCGGGCATTTCTTACTTAGGTCATTAGGTTACAGTGATCCCGAGGCTATTTTTGGTGACACATATAAAGTGTAGAAAGATAAATTTATCCCTGTGCTATATGTCTGATAAGCCAGTTGAAGAGATTCCATCAGAGATGTGACATGCTGGGATAGGCATAGACAGAGTATTGATTTTCACTCACTGTGCATAAAACACAGTTCACTCTCAGAATCCTGTTGAAAGGGTGCTTTAAATTGCCCAGTAAGTAGATACTACTCAGGGTCACAGGTATTTGAGCATACTTATCAAAAGATAAACTTCATTTTGATTTTCAGGTGCTTTCAATATTGATGAAGAATAAAAGAAAAAAGCCAACTAGTTTTTACTGTCTTCTCTTCACTATATTAGTGCTCCAAAGAATAATAGAATGAGAAGAGTTTCTAGCTCTCCCAGAACTTAGAATTTATTTGGAAAAAGGGATTAATAACTATTGGGCAATAAACAATTCAAACATACATTTGCTCATCTGTCTTTTTTCTCTTATTTGCCAGGTGCAACACACATACACACACATTTACTTTAATTAGGATACCAGAGGGGAGATGGGAGGGAATTTCAGGGGAAAAGGGGAAGGGTTTGCAGGAATAAGTATGAAGGACACATGGACAATAACAA
>PVKM010015076.1:0-28321 GCA_004027735.1 Carollia perspicillata | reverse complement strand
GACCATGACAGGCACAGAATGTGATGCCTGCTGACCAGTGCTCTCCTGCTCTGAAGTGGCAGCCATACTAAAGTATTCCTTGGCATAGTTTATTAAATGGTCGTTATGGAAAACTGTAAGTGGCCTTAGGAAGCCCTTGTGGTGGCGAGTGAGGGGGAAAAGGTAGTGCTAACTCTCAAGACTGAACCCAAGATGTGGGGCTTTGTGGCCACCCCTGATCAAATGGAATGGGCCAATGAGAAGCGTGGCTTACTTCTTATGTCTTGCATTCTACCTGATGAATGGCTGGGACATGGGTTTCTGGCTGTCAGGAATCCAGACTTGTAATTCTGACTTGTTATAATTTACCCCCTAAACAATGGAAGGGGAGGGAGTCTGTCTCAGACCACATGCTCAGTTAAAGCTAAAAGCTGGAAAAATGGAGATTTCTCAAATTACCAATATTTAATCCTACAGCTAATGAAAAAATCTGGAGAATACATTTTTGGGGTCACATGAATTTTTAGCTGGTGCCGCCTTTCTCCCGCGGCATCCATGCTGCCAGTCAGTATTGTCAAGTTCACGTGGAGTGTACCCTGCAGTGATCACAGCCAGTGGTGCCTTTGTATTCAGAGACTGGTTCGAACTATACGAAATATCCTTAAACTGGAAGAGTTTCATTCTATTCTTATGACATTATAGTTTCAAGAGGGCAATGTGGACATTCTTTAAGACTTTTCTTTATTCCTTAGCATATAGTTCACCCATCTAAGTCTTCTAGGATTTTTATTGATTTTAAGTGCCTTCTTGAAACACTAGGAAATGTTAGTGGTTAAAGAATAAAATTTTCAAGTAATAAGTATAGTACAAAATCGGCCTACAGACTTGAGGGTCTTCATGGTATTTTCCAAATTCAAATATAACTTCTTTAAGAGCATACCTATGTCTAGGACTTCTATGTAAGATGGACTGGAGGAAATCTTTTCCTTAAAACAAAATCTCAGCAGGTAAACAGACTTGGGAGTTGGTGTGTTTACCAGGAGGCAGTAAAAAGCAAATTGCTAATAGTATTGTTGAGATGTCTTTGCCACTGTGTATACTTAGAAAAAGAGAGGAAGGGCCCATAGGTCTCGGTTTTGAGTCTTAGCCTTCACATGATCTTTAAGGGAGGGTCCCACACTCAGCCTCAAACATAAGGACCAGGGTACAAAACTGTCACCCATATGCACAGTATTTTACTCGACCCTGTTCATGCTTCCTGGTCTCTGTGCATCTGAGTTAATCAAGCTTTTGAGGTACCTGTTATCCCTCTCCTTACTGGAATAGCTTATTTTCTAAAGTTTATGGAACAGACCACCTATGCTGGGCTGTTCTAGAGAAAAGGAGAACACGAATGGCATAGACTCAAAGGTGCAGAGGAAGGTGCACTTTGAAGCCATAATTCCTTTTCTTAAGCGTGAATGGAGGCAACATTCATTTGGATTAGAACTCGGGTCCTTTTGATTTCACTACTAAGAAAGAAAGTCATTTGTGTCTTCTTAGATTTTTATGTCTAAATTGTTACCAAAAAAAGAAAAAGCTGGTCACTGAGTCTGCTGACCTAAATGTGTTTCTGCTGAAATCGAGAGAGAGCTGCCAACCGTAAAGCCACGTTACGAGTCTTAAAGATGCGGAAGTCACTAAGGTCCCTGAAAATGGCTACAGGAAAAAAA
Organism: Carollia perspicillata; assembly: GCA_004027735.1. Lineage (NCBI taxonomy): Eukaryota > Metazoa > Chordata > Mammalia > Chiroptera > Phyllostomidae > Carollia > Carollia perspicillata. The sequence continues at coordinate 26,630 of PVKM010015076.1, read as the reverse complement.
TAATAAATTATTACAAAAATATTGTTTTCCTCAATTACCTAATTCACATTAGGGGACTGAAAACTTATCAGATCTCTTTTTTTTCCTGAATGATATTTCAAACCTGTGCTACAAAGAGTTTTTTTAAAAAGCCAGAGTAATTGACTTTATAATTGACTTTTGATATCAAAAACAGAATTGCTATTCTTAGGTAAACAGATTTCTTTAGCCAGAGGTTGGTGTTCAAGGTTCAGATTAGTCTTCAGCATAATTGTTGTTGGTCGACTCAGTTTCTGTCACAGCTGCTTTTAAATTTCCGGCTAATGCTCACACCTGAGCCATCAACCTTACCAGCTTTCTTCAGAGTTTTCGACAGTGAAACATGGAAGATCACAAAAAGATATTTCCTTTTTTCCCTCAAGCAAGACAGTTCTTATTACCCTCTGTAGCAAAATCTATACAGTTCAATCCGTCTAGCCGTTAGATGAGCAAATTAGTTGATGGGCTCTAGATACCTGAGTCAATATGAAGTTCCCAGATGGCACAAGACACGTGGTCTTGATCCAATTCTTCATTCAGTGGATTTTCTCGCTGCTGCCGGCAAGCGCTGCGATTGTGGGGCATCTGACTGACTGGCCACTTGAGGGTAATCAACGACCCAGTGACTCGATTCACTGCGAAGTTGCTTTTCTTGCAAAGAACGCAAACACGACTTGCCCGAGAGACCCATTGATATTTCCGGTCTCTGGAATTGGAGGACAATTTAGAAACTCTATGTCGTTCATTATGGTGGCAGGCTTCCAAACTGAGATGCCAAGGTGCGAACATCCGCACGGTCGCGGCAGCGGGGAGCGAGCACAGGGGCCGTGCCGCCCTGCTCCACCTGTGCTCCCGGGAGGGTGCTTCTTTCCCGGGGAGAAACCCGCATCTAGAAACCTCAATAGACTAAAAGTCGTGCTCCATATCTACACGTGTGAAAAAAACTCACCCAAGGAGTTTTCAACTGTTATGCTCTCTTCTCTCTTGGAAAATGTCTCACATTTAACATGTTTTATTTTTATTAATGTTTAAAAGTATTTACACATATAAAATGTTTAATTAAGTAAGCATTTAATTAAACATGTAATCTTCTATTGAAAATGATTTTGTTAAAGCAAGTAAAGCAAGAGGCCGATCTCTTGAGCCACTCCACCACCATTGCATTCCCTCCTGCAGAAATAACCAGCACAGGAGGTTGGCGGCGCTGCTCAGGCTGGGCGAGTGAAAAGGAACTGACTTCTATCTGGAGAAGACAAATTCTCAACCAGTAGTCTGGCTGACCCTGGCTGACCCGGGGGTAAAGCTATTCCCGGTATTTCTGACCTGTCTACTTTATTCATACGATCACCAGTAGGCGGGATATTCATTCGTCTGAGTAACTATTTGTGTATGGTATTGCTGATAAAAGGTAGAGACTTCTTTTTTTAAAAGAAGCAAGAAGATAAATATTTCACAAGTCTGAGTAGTGCAGGGACTTCCCCTTCTGGCCTACGCCTTCCTGCTGCAGGGTGGAGTCGAGGCGCTGGAGGAGCGTGGAAAGCACCACGGGAACAGGCGGGCTGAGGGAGCAGCGCCTGCATTTGGCGACAATTGTGCGCCTTCCCGGTGAGACGGGAAAAAGCTGCGAGGGAGCCAGCTGTGTTTTGAAATATCATTTTCGTTTTCTCAGCAAAAGTGCACGGAACTGATTGATTAAATATAGCAAAAGGAACTTTCTGCACTATATTTTCTCAAAATGTTTATACAATTAATATGGTTAATGAAAGAAAATGTGTAGAAAATATTTGTGAAACTGGTTTCTTGATTCCTCTTTCCGTAGGCCCAATTTAGGCTTCCGAGTTGTAGGCCCAATTTAGGCTTCCGAGTTGATTTAATTTTTCACCGGCAGATGAGGCTTTTGTTTGCCAAAAGAAGAACCATTTCCAGATAACCATTTATATCCAAGTTTGGGGAAGTGCAAAATTTGTCAAAACCCAAATGGGCCTACAGCCAATAGAAATGTTTTACTCGAAAGCTTTTGGGGTTAAGGTAAGTCCTTTATTTATTTAGTTCCATTTAATTCAGCCAACATTTATTAAGTGTTCCAGTGGTCTGTTGCTGAGTAACAAACTACCCCAAAACTCAGTAACATAAAATGCTAACAATCATTTATTTGGGTCACAAATCTGCTACTTGGTTAGGGCGTTGCTCTGATATAGTTCATCTCTGTTCAGGAGTCATCAGCTGGGGCAGCTCCAATTTGCTGAATCCAGTTTTCAAGAAGGCTCATTGACATGCCTGTCTGGTGCACGCTGCCGTCAGCCAGGAGCTCAAAGGGGCTGGGAGGCCGTGGCTCTTCCCCGTACTACCTCTCTGTAGGACAGCTTGTGCTTCCACACAGCATGGAGGGTGGGTTCTAAGAATAAATGTTCCAGGATGGAGGGAGCAGAAGCTGCTAATTTCTTTTCTTTTAAAAAAGATTTTATTTATTTATTTATTTTCAGATAGAGGGGAAGGAAGGGAGAAAAAGAAGGAGAGAAACACCATTGTAAGAGAGCAACATCGATCAGTTGCCTCTCATATGCCTGACTGGCGATGGAACCCACAGTCCAGGCATGGGCCCTGACCAGAATCAAACCAGTGACCTTGCCCTTTGCAGAGTGACCCCCAACCAACTGAGCCACACTGGTCAGGGCAGAAGCTGCTAATTTCTTAAACCTGGGCTGAAACTGGCAAAATACCACATCAAACTGCAGTTGTACAGTTTTCAGTGAATAAATCTTACACTTATTTTACTAAAGATGGTCTTCATTGTTTTATACTTTTTGATGCTGGTTCATTTTCATATGGAGTAGATTCAAAGTTTTCACCAAATTCTCAAAGAGGTCCCTGACTTAAAAAAAAGTTAACAAACCACTAATCCAGTCAATGTCCCCTCTTTTCCAGTTTAACAGAGAAGGGAGACTGAGGCTTAGAATGTTACATAATTCATCCAAGATAATAAATGATAGAGCTGGGTAGGATGGCTTTTGATTGGCCAATGAGTATCTAATAAATTGTTACCTCAGATCCTGCACCTTAGGGGGAATAGCTATTGTCCACATATTTTATTCTGATCATTAATCTGGGCTTAGCTTCCCAAAGTGGTGCTGGACTTCTGGGCACATCAGCTGCTCTTCCTCCAAACTGAGCTCTCACACCAAACCAAACCAAACCAAACCAAACCAAACCAAACCAAAATGGAGCACAATGAAAGCAAATACAAACAAACAAAAACAAATACCCACATTTTCCTGATTTTGGAAGTAATAATTCTATTCTAAAAATGTTGAAACATAATAGAAAAATAGGAAAGAGGAAAAATTCATTCATATTTAGGATCCACCATTTGGTAGCTTATTTTTCCTTATTTTTCTGTTATTAAAATGGATCTCATATTGTTAATATAGTGGAAAAAATAACACAATATGATAGTAAAGACTCTATCAAACTACTGTTTACAAAGATGACACAGATTTCTATTGTATGCAGATACTCTATAAATTCCTATATTACTGTTTGTTTTATTTCCACTTTTTCTTGTTAAGAAAACTGCAGTAAACATCTCTCTATACCCACTTTTGCATGGAGATAAATTCCAGCAGAGGAATTTACACATCGAAAGAATGAACATTATTAATCTCTTGATGTAGGTTGCCCAGTGGCTTTTCAGAAAGATTGTCACCAGGCGAATGAACACCCACAGCCACAGATGACAGGGCAGGTCTCACCCTGTCATTGACGATGTCCACTAATGACAAGGAGAGTTTGTAGCAAGTACTGAGTAAATGCCACTTCCTAGACTTTTTTATTACCATTGCTTTTTCTTCCTAGAGCATAAGCTCTGCAAGGGCACAGATTTCTGTTAATTTGGTCAACTTCTCATCTCTAACGCCTTGAGCGAAGCCTGCTGCATAGCAGGGGCTCAACACGTATTTGTGCATAAGCGAATGCGTGAACACGTGAATGCATGCCTTCTTTGAGTGATGTTGCTCCTGGGTTTCGCAACTGATGTTTCTACTGGCCCATTCTGCACTCACTGTTTCCCTGGAATTCTCTGTGGTCTTGTGTGTTCACTGTGTGGTTTCACAGGTATTGGTTTCTTTTCTCACCAATAGCATACTGCTTTAAGGTCTGAGCCCTTGCCTTGTATGTCTTTTCAGTGACTTGCCCCTCTGGCCAGTACCTAAATTAATACCTTGGAAAACCTTTAAAGTACTTGAACATTATTTACTAATGAACATTTTATTAATACATTCGTTTATTAAAATTTTTATGTTGTTTTACACAGATGGAAGCCACCAATCAAGCAATTGCTGTTGAACAATCCCAAGCAGATAGAAGCAAAAAGATTTTCAATCCGGTGAAGTAAGAACTTCTTTTCTGAATTCCTTTGTGAGTGTTTTGGGAGGAAAACCTATTGCCCAATTTATTTTGCTTATTTGAAATGAATCTTACTGTAGAAACTAAATAATAATGTGTTAATTTATGAACATATGCTGTCCACAAAAATAAAGTAGATAAAAATGCATCAAAATAATTACAAAAAATTCCTTATAAAAAGCTCCGTTTTTAAGTCATTTTTATTTTTATAATTATTTACTACTTGCTAACAACCTTGGTTCCTTGAGATATATTATGGATAGATCTTTTAATTTGTCATTTAACTCAGCACAATGCTGATAGAATTAAATGTAAGGCTCTGATCCATCCTGTGCTTACAGTTTATTTTTTTTCTTCTAAAGCTATGCTGATAGATCGCTTACTGGGTCCCAAAGTAGAAAGCATACAGGACTGGGATTATCCAAAGCAGTATGGTGGTCCAAAGAGAGAGTCCTCTATAGAATCACGTGGGAGTGGGGTTTGCTTTTCAACAGCTGATTTGGCTGGGAGACCGTTGAGACGTTTAGTGTTTTGACCCCGAGTCAGTCCCATCCGGGCTGGGAGGAAGATGGCCCCTTGGCTGGGACCAGGCAGGAGCTCATCCTGATGCTCAAGCAGGAGCCACGTGTACTCACACAGCTCTCAACCTGCCTGGTGCATCTGGCTCTCCCTTGCCTGTGGAAGGCTGTGTGTGGTCGTCCTCAGGAACAAGAAGCCTCCCACAGCCAGGCCAGGAAGAGGGCAAATACATGAAGGAGGTGTGAGGCAATTCACGAGGAACCCAGAGAAATTGCTTCAGTGAGGAAGTGAGTGCTGTAGAAGCAGAAGCACAAATAAAATACGTCTTTCCTCCTCACTGTGGAGCTAAAAGAGTCCATATGTGGTACCAGGAGCACGCAGGCCTATGAGTCCGAAACTCTGGGCTTGAGCTCCTGCAGGATGAGCATTTCCACTCGAGGGTTATTCCGTGGACCTTCCTGGCCCCCATTCCTGGCCTCACTATGGATGGTTTATTAAAAATCAGTGACTGGGATAAACTGTCCTCTGCAGTGTGACGGGAACTGGGGACTGAGCATGCTCGAGAATCTCAGATGGGCTACATATGCTCACAGACTCTATGTTCTTTACAGTCTCTTGGTATTTCTGCTGTTTGTTTTAGAACTGACTTGCTGGCCAACCATGTCACCAAAGTAACATTAGGCCGACTACCCTTCAGTGAAACCACAGCAAATAACATGAGAAAGGAGGGGAAACCAAATCCTGACCAGAGGTCCCAGCGTCACTGTGTCCACCCAGGGTGGCTGGTGCTTTATATGACCAGGGAGTGCCCTCCGCAGGCCTCTCTGCTCCTCTGGGCCCTACTAGCCTGCAAACCGGGCCTCCCTCAGCCATTTCCCTTCTTTCTCTGATTCAGCTTTTTTTGACGTAGCTCACTTACCCTTAGACATCTTTCTTCTTCCATCCTCATCCCTGCAATGCCTGCTCTCCTGCCCAGCCCCGAACCAGCTCGCCTCGGTGGCCTCCATGATTCTCTGGAGTCACCATGCATTTATGTCTCATTGCCGTCCATGGGCTGAGGGAGGGCTGACTGCAGTTCTCAAACCTGTGTGCTGCTCGCTAATAGGATGCCCCGAACCCTGCAGCTCTGCTATAGCCTTTTCGGATTAAAAAAGAAAATAAATTTGCATTAATAATTTAGACCTGCCGTTCTCCTGGTGTGGTTCCAGAGCTATCAGAGATAGTACAATCTGAGCAGTTATTAGAAAAGCAAGTTCTCAGGCCTCACCAAAGACCTACTGAATCAAACACACTGGCAGTGGGGCCCAGCAGTTTGTATTGTCACAAGCCCTCGAGGTGACCCTGATGTACAACCTGTTCGAGAACCACTGATTTTGGAGTTGGACGGAACTGAGTGTGAGTAGTTGATTCTGCCATTTACTAGCTGGACATCCTTGAGCACGCAGCTTAACCTCTCTGAGAGTCACTTTTCTCTTCTGTACAATGGGGACAATAACCATATTCTACTGTAATAGAGTCATTTGGGGATCTGAATGAAATGACGTAGATAAACTGCTAGCCCAATTCTCGACACATTGAGCACTGGGTAGGTGGTAGCCAATAACAATAACAACAACAATTCTTACTACTACCAATTTACTTTAGATACAGAGGGGAACTCATTCTCTAGGGATTTGAGAATTTGTAGAGTGTTACAGAGGAAGTTGGTGATGTTTTTTCATGCAGTTATTAATGCAAAAGCTGCTCTGATGGGGTAGTTTTTATTTTGACTTTCAAGAAGTGGTCAGATCTTAAAAATGTCTCAGCAGTGGTACATATGAAGAAGCAATTGAAATAACTGATGAAAATTGCCATTGGGAGCAATTGGAGGGGAGGGGCCAGGCCTCTGACTAAAGTCATGACTGGGGGTGTGCAAGGTTCAGGGTACACGGCCAAGAGCAGTTAGGGTGGGAAGGGTCCAGGATGGCTGATCGAACCCTACTGAGTCATCCTCCACTGAGGCCTAGGACGTGGGGCTTGGGCAACTCTGGACAAGGGGACTCTAAGGTGGCGTCCTACTGTGCACGTGTTTGTGAGTGACACTGTGTTGAGGGCCCAGGAATGCAGCCAGTACAGATGGGCTGAGCCTGGGCCCCCAGTGGGATGACTGCCCATTGAAGGCCATGCAGCGCAGATACTTCAGATGGGACAAAGGGTGGACCCAGACCGAGAGCGAGTAAATCAAATGCCCTCTCTTTCCACAGCAGGGGCAACTTGAAGCAGAGGAGTACAATGTTTAAACATGCAGTCTTTAAACGAGTAAAGTCATCTTGGTAAATTCATCATTGATAAACTGCAGGTGGCATTTGATCACACAGATTATGTCTCTGCTCCCTGATGTGCTGCCATTGGTCTTGTATTTCTGAATCAGATGCTTCAGGTTGGTGGTCGGACTGCGTGCTGCTCACCAAGGCCAGTTCTGTCAGTTGTCTGCCCACATCTCCGAAAGGATCATTGTAAGGGTAAGCTCATTCCCTTGCCTTTTCTGGATCCCACATGCTTTTCTTGAGGATAGTAACAGCAGATACTATTATTTTAGTTTTTACACAGTTCTCAACCAGGGGTCATTTGGTAATGTCTGCAAATACTTTTGGGTGTCATAGGTGGGTGCCACCTAATGTGTAAAGGCCGGGGACGCTGCTCCGCCCCTTACAGAGCACAGGGCAACCCCACAACACAGGGCCATCCTCCTGAAAGCTCACAGTGCTGCAGCTGGGAAAAACTGGTTTTTACAGTGTATTTTAGGCACTGAGGTAAATTCTCTATATATGACATCATTTTACATGGTTTTACATTTGTATTACATTCTTTACACCCAGAGGAAGGGAGGTGCAAGAGGGTAAGAGAATTATCTGTGATCATGCAGCTTGTAAGTGATGGAGCCCGGGTATAACCCAGTTCTCTCAGACCCCAAAGCCCACAGGACAGAGAAAGTGGCAGGAAGGCCTTCCATGCCCTAAAGTGGTAGGTGACCCCAGGGGCATCTGGACCCCTGCCTAGCACATGGTCGTGGTTCATCACGTTTTGCCGAATGACTGATTGGTCACAGCTGTGGACAGAATCTTGGCAGCCTCGAGAACATAAAGCTGTTGGCAGCTGCAGCTGCAGCTGTGTGAGGCCAGGCTGGCCTTGCTGAGAAGGCCCCGGGGTGTGAGGGGACAGGTAAGCGCAGGCTGGGTAGCCCTGGGAGGGGGTGGTTGTTGTGGCTCTTTGAAGTGGCACAGGGAGGATGTGAGGACTTCAATAAGCATTCACTCTGAGCATGACAACACAGGCGGCCGTTAACCTTAGGCCTGGTGATAAGATCTGCCCGTTGGGGGAAGTGAGTCCTTCTGGCTTGCCTCAAGCTGTCCCGAAACAAAAGGCTTTTTTGTAAAGCCTTTTGTAATTCTTTTTTTTAAAGATTTTTTATTATTTATCTTTAGAGGGGAAGGGAAGGAGAAAGGAAGAGAAATATCAATGTATGGTTGCCTCTCGTGCATCACCTGTTAGGAACTGGCCTGCAACCCAGGCATGTGCCCCGACTGGGAATAGAACCACGGTTGTTTTGTTTGCAGGCCCGCGCTCAATCCACTGAGCTACACCAGCCAGGGCACTCTCTGTAATTCTTTTAGTCAATTAAAAATAATCAGCCACCTCTCAGTGAAAATCCTTAAACTGGGGCTCAAAGTTTTAATGGAGGTGAAGTAATGATGGAAATGTGGTGGAACCCCGATGTGTTCAGAAGTCCCGGGTGAGAACCAGGCTCTGTGCCTGCCAGCGTGCACACCCCAGGCTGCGTTTTGTGAGGCTGACCTACCCTGTGGCCCTGAGGCTCTCTCCCCTGGTCCTGAGCCAAGGACAGAGCTTCCCATCCCTCCGTCAGCAGAGTTCAGGATGGTCTGGGACACCTCACCTGATGTAATCTGGGATTGCTTTGATGCAACAACAAATCTGATTTGAAATAAAGTCTGGAAACCTAGGTTATTTATTATTCCTGGTTTCTCAGAGGAAGGAATAAACTGAGAGGTACCAGAGTCCTGTGCAGCTCATGCTTGCATCGGGCTGTCGGCTAGTCACCCGCACACTTTGAATAATTTACCTGGTGTTGAGGTTCCTCCATTTCCTGCTGGCAGCTCCAGTAAAGCTGCCTTCTGGTTGCTGCGCAGGTTCACACAGCAGCAATCCGGGACAGACCCCTCTGTTTGACATGCTGTGTCCCAAACTCTCTTAATCCGCACCCCCTCGTATCCAAAACAATGCGATAGTTTAACTCCTGATAATGACTTTGAAAAGTTGAAAAATGTCTACAATTTATATTCAGTATGAATACTAAAAAAAAAAAAAGAAATATTTACTCAGTATAAATTGGGTGTCATGTCATTCACTGAATTTTTATTTTTTAAAAATGATTTCATTAAAAAAACAGGAAAGAAATGATTATACTCCAGATTTGATGCTTTCTCCTAGCCATAATTTTTGATTAAAGATAACACCCTATTCTGCAAGTGTGCTGGGTAACATAAGGATTATCCTAACAAAATGAGAACAATTATAGTGGTAGATAACACAAAACCTTCCCCCAACACTAGAAATATCTTACTGACTTTATTTCATTCTAACTCAAAATGCAGAGGTGAAAAATGAATGCAGACTTTTGAATCTATTTGTTTAATGTTTAAACCAACTAAGAAAAAACAATGTCAGAAATGGCTACACTGTTTGAATCGATGAGTTTTAGAAATGTCCGCAGAACACATTTCCTGCCACTGAGGTTCCAGAAGGCTCCACGCAGGCCTATGTATCAAGCGCTGGGCAGGAGGCAGATCAGCCTGTGTTCTACAAAAATGCGATGTGCCCTCCTAGGCCGTGGTCTGGCTCTGTTAGTCTGAGCTCCAGAATGAAGGGGGAAATAAACCTTGGCAATCGAAGATCTACAAAGCTGTACACTAAATGAACTACAAATTGCATTTAGCAAATTCAGATTCATTTTGAGGCCTAAGAATCAGTCCTCCCAATAGCAGAGATTTACATAAGGTGATTGCATGAAGGCTGGAATAGCTGGGGGTCAGGCCTCCAGGAGGGGTTCAGGAAACCAAGCTTGTCAGCATTCTCCTTGGAGAGAAAATCGCGAGCAGGACCCAATAATTGTTCTCCTGGGCTGTCGATCAAAACAGCTTTAGAAATATATTATGGCTCCATAGTGTAAATTGACCAATTTAATGGAAATTAAGCTTTGCTCCAGAGAACAGATCTATTTCCCAGATGCGTGTTTTGAGAGCACTCCCCAGTGGAGTTCCCTCAGATTCTCCTTGTTAATGACTAGGCTTTCTTTCAGCTTCACACTTCTTCTAAAACACATCATTAAACCTGGTTCACTGCTGCACTGACAGCTGGAGGAGCGATGGCTTCCGTCTGTCTTTTTTTTAAAGTATATTTTATTGATTATGCTATTACAGTTGTCCCAATTTTTCCCCCTTTGCCCGCCTCTGCCCAGTACACCCCACTTCCCTCCAGCATTCCTCCTCCCCTTAGTTCATGTTCATGGGTCATGCATGTAAGTTCTTTGGCTTCTCCATTTCCTATCCTATTCTTAACCCCCGCCCCATCTATTATGTACCTGCCTATTATGCTTCTTAATCCCTGTACCTTTTCTCCCATTCTCCCCCTTCCCCTTCTCAGCTGATAACCCTCCAAATGATCTCCATGTCTATGATTCTTTTCCTGTTCTGGTTGTTTGCTTAGTTATTTTTTGCTTGTTTGTTTTGTTTTGTTTTTAGATTCAGTTGTTGATAGTTGTGAATTTGTTGTCATTTTATTATTCATAGTTTTGACCTTTTTTTTCTTAAATAAATTCCTTTAACATTCCATGTAATAATGGCTTGGTGAGGATGAACTCCTTTAGCTTTACCTTGTCTGGGAAGCACTTCATCTGTCCTTCCATTCTGAATGATAGCTTTGCTGGGTGGAGTAATCTAGGTTGTAGGTCCTTGCTTTTCATCGTTTTGAATACTTCTTGCCAGTCCCTTTTGCCTGCAAAGTTTCTTTTGAGAAATCAGCTGATAGTCTTATGGGAACTCCTTTATAGATAACTCTCGGTTTTTCTCTTGCTGCTTTTAAGATTCTCTCTTTATCTTTAACCTTTGGCATTTTATTACTATTTGACTTGGTCTGAACCTCTTTGGGTCCTACTAGTTTGGGACTCTCTGTGCTTCCTGGACTTGTATGTCTATTTCCTTTGCTAAAATTAGAGAACTTTCTTTTATTATTTTTTCAAATAAGTTTTCAACTTCTTGCTCTTCCTCTTCTCCTTGTGACAGCTCTATTATTCAGATACTGGCACATTTGGAGATGTTCCAAAGACTTTTTATGTGATCCTTGTTTTTTTGAATTCTTGTTTCCTCTTTCTGCTCTGGTTTAATGCTTATTTCTTCCTTATGTTCCAAATCATTGATCTGAATCCCAGGTGCCTTCCCTTCACTGTTGGTTTCCTGTGAATTTTTCTTTATTTTCCTTAATGTAGCCTTCATTTCTTCCCTTATGCTTTTACCATACTCAATGAGTTCTCTGATCATCCTGATCACCAGTGTTTTGAACTCTGCATCTGATAGGTTGGCTATCTCCATTTTGTTTAGTTCTTTTTCTGGGGTTTTGTTCTGTTCTTTAATTTGGGCCATATTTCTTTGTCTTCTCAATTTCACAGCCTCCCTGTGTTTGTCTCTGTATATTAGGTAGAGCTGCTTTGACTCTCTTAGTGCACCTGTTAAGTTGTACGGGGCAGGGCAACCCACTTCACCACTTTGTGGTTTGGTTTGGGGGAGGGTTTGAAGAGGGGACAGTGCTGCTGCCTGGATTTTGGAGATTTACCTGGCACTCACCACATTTCCAGTCACTTCACCCACTTCCCATATGTGGCTGTTGCTCTTCCAGCTGCTGCCCTGGTGGTGAATCCCAGTGTGGGTGGGTTTGTATATGTTCTAAGTCCATGTAGGCCCTTTGAGTGGAGTCTCTTGAAAAACTAGCAGTTTCTTCCACCACCCCAACTCCCACTGGTTTTTACAGCCAGAAGTTTTGGGGATTTATATCCCAAAACTGGAGCCCTGGGTGGTGTGGTCTGGCCTGGGGCTGGGATTGCTCACTCCCAAAGCATCCCTCCTGATTTTTATCCACCACATGTGAATGTGGGACTGCCTTTTCTGCCACAGCCACCACCTCTCTGCACCACACCGTGTCTCCTCACCACTCCACCCTGACTCAGCATCTTCTCCCCTCCTCCCCTTCTGCATGAATGTGGCTTCTTTAAACCCTTGGTTGTCAGACTTCCATACAGTTCAGTTTTCTGAAGCTCTGGGTGTTATTTGTCTTGAGGTGTGGTTGTAGTTATTCTTGTGATCACTTGAGGAGGTGAAGCATGTCTACCTACGCCTACATCTTGACCAGAAGCCCTCCTGTCTGTCTTTGAAAGATGAGCCAGACACCTGGGTTCTAGCCCCACAGTTTTAGATTCAGTAGGTTGGAGAGGCCCAAGAATACGCATTTCTCACAAGCTACTAGGGGATGCTACCTGCTGGCCTGCAGACCACATTTTGAGTAGATGAGTAGAGACCATTTTGAGACCTGTTTGCCATAGGTCTCAAAATTGATTTCTTATAAGTTGCCTTCTTCAGCTCAAGCTCTCTTATTATGCCCTTTAGGTATTATTGCTTTAGAAGTCTAAACAAAGGTAACACAGAGAAATTCCAGTGTTCCCTTCCAAACTTAGAGCAAGCTTCAGATTACTATTAATTGCTGTCTCCTATTCTGAGCACCTGCAGGGGGCACCATTTTCATTCTATTCTTAGTGCATGGTATTTTTTCCCCCTCCCTGCTCCCACCCCCACCACAATTATGCACCTCCCCAGGTGTGTGGCTGAGGGCAGCAGATTAATCAATTATAGGTTGGACAGTGGTTGTTGCTATGCACAGCTGAGTACATTGAGAGTAAATTTGAGACTATCTTCAGTTTTGCAGTGCTTATGTGTACATTGTTTCAATGAATTCCCACAACCTTGTAAGATAGGTAGAGAAGACATTAGTACCTTTGTTCTTCAGAGGAGAAAACTGGTACGGAGGGGTTGACTGCTCCAAGGTCACACAGCCAGTTTGCGTCATAACATAAACTAAAATGTTCAGGTCTTTCCTAAATGTACAAGTCTGTGGAATAAATAATAACAGTAACTTAGAAACTTAAATTTATTTTGATATTTGATATTAATTATCTACTGTTGGGCTGAATGTGAATCCAACTTCATAATTCCAGAAAGTTTTTCTGTGATTCCATTACAGTTTGCCTCAACACATTAAGATTCTGGATACCAGAGAAGGAAAACAAGTTCACAGATTTTATAGTAACATTTCCTTTAGGGATAAGGACTCTCCTTAGGGCTATGTATTTAAAACATGTAAGTCTCTGGCCCTTACCAAAATGATTTGAACATATTTTAGGGATTTGAATTTTCATGCAATGAAAGCCAAGTGAGATTGTTGTAATAGTTCCAAAAAATTAAATCTACTTACATCTGCTGTTCCAGTAACAGTTACCAACATGATGATAATTATCCCAAAGCTCATTAAGAAAAAAAAAATTCATCACTGTCCTATTTTGTTTCCTTGAAGTGGCTGGCTCATTATGTTCTGAGAAGAGCAAAATACATCAACATTTTATATGGCATACCTTTGGATTTAGTCGATTGCTTGCTATAAAAGGATTTGAGTCAAAGCCAATTTGCCATTCACAGCCACGGGGTCTCCAGAGATTTTGCAGAAAAGCTCTTTGTTCAAGTGAACGCACACAAAATAATGTTCCTCGTTGTTACTTTATATTCCTCCATGCCTTTGTCTATCAAGTGTCAGTGGTTGAGATTTCCAGAAAGCCCAGGGGTTGGACATTGAAGACACCCAAAAATCCTTTAACTGAACCCAGACTAAGAGGTACACCTTGTGATTTCTTTGAATTATTATTTTTGAGTTGCAAACACATGTGTATGGTAAAAACATTCAAACCATACCGAGGGTATACAGTGAAGAGTAAACGTCCCTCCCACCCCAGTCTCTGCGCCCCCCAGTCCCTGTCCTTGGGGAGAATAGCCGTCATGGGTTCCTTGCATGCACTTCAGAGCTAATCTGCGCATGTTCAGGTGCCGAGTTTGCGATGTCTCCTGTGTCCCGTCAGAAAGGCAAAAACTGAAGATTTTGTATTGGTGTTGACTTTTTAGATGATCAGGGTCTCTACTGTTTTGTCTGAATTTCTGACCACCTGTCTCAAACACACAAAAATCAGATTTAGAAGGGTAGGTCATCATTTTAAAAACAAATTAATTTTGTTGGGAAGATCTTGATGGGTTTGAAAACGATGTTTGGAAATGTATTCAACAGCTACAGGGAACAAGGAAGGCAGGACAGTGGAAACTATTTCAACAGGAATTGTATTTAAGAGTAGAAGCTCCAGAACTTTGTCTGCTCTAAAGTTTCACTTGGCTTTCCTCTGAAGACCACATTCGATCAGGCCTACTTCTAGGCAACAGGACAAAAAGGTCAACTGAGTATCATTTAATAATCAAAAGAAGTATGATTCTAGCTCCAGAACTTCCTAGCTTTGTGGCCTCGGGCAATTTGTTTATGCTTTCGAAGTCTCAGTATCAACTAAATGAGGGCAATAGTACATATCTCATAGAATTGAGGTGTAGATTTGCACACAGAATGCAGCTGTTACTGTTCCTCAATGTCATCTGTGCTTTGGGAAGAGTTGAGGTCTATTAAATATATTTGCATTGTCATTTGCTAGTCAATTGTTTACGAAATCATAAATATGAAAGTGTTTTGAAACGATAAAAAGGCTAGCTAAATGGAAGGTGTTTTTATTTATCTGAGCATTAATAAACCAATATTTTCTGATGTCATGTTCTGGTTTTAAAATCATTATTGTCCCTGGAAAGACAGTCGTTGTGAGTTTCTTCATCTTTCCCCCGGTACAATCGACGCATCGCCAGTTCCAGATGCGCACAATGGGGACTGGACGCTCCCGAACGTGGCGAACCGAGCTCCTGCGCGTGTGGGTATGTCAGAGTGTCCCTCCCACATCGGATTCTCAGGTGAAAGACTTAGATGCATCGTTTCCCTTTGCTGTGAGGACTAAAGTGATCATCTATTCCTGCTACTGTACCTTCAATGGTAATATGTGTATGTATTTTTTGCAGGCCTCTAACCCTGGGCGATTTGAAAATGACAGTGATGCATTATGGCAGCGAGGACAAGTTCCAGAATCTGTTGTCTGTCCTGGTCGAGTGGGAATAAACACAGATGCCCCAGACGAAGCCCTGGTCGTCTGTGGCAACATGGAAGTGATGGGGACAATTATGCATCCCTCTGACAGCCGGGCAAAGCAGGATATCCAGGAGGTGAGCACAGGGCAGGCTTGGACCCCTCCCCTGACACTTGAGTCAGGTGCGCTGGGCACTCCTGGCCTCTGACACACCTCGCCTGTGGAGTGAGGCTGCTCAGAGACTGAGTGTTGGAGCCGTTAGGCACCTCTGCTGGGCTGGGAAGTGGTTCTTACCGGAGAGAATGGCTCACCTGTCAGGAGCACTGGGCGATGACAGCACAGCTCGGGCTTCACCAGCAGTGCTCTCTGGGGTATTTTCCACGGGCCGCTGTCCTTCCCCACCACGCATTGTCAGGAGGTTGACTTTTCCTTTGCATCTCCAAGTTTCCATTTCCCCGTTCATCTTCCAAACACTGTCTCAGCCCAGTTCTTGTGAACACTCCCCCTGGGCCCCTCCAGCTGCTTCCTCCCAGAGTCCAGGCCCTGGCCCTGCTGGCCATGGTTGGCCCCACTCATCATCTTCCTCGGAGGAGCAGTTGGAGAAGCTCCTCCTCCTTGGCGCCCCCTCAGTCAATCCCAATGCCCAAGGTGGAGAGGCAGCTGCTTTGTGGAAATCAGAAATCAGGCCTAGAAGTCAGGAGGCTGCTCGTCCACTGGGACCTCCCCTGAGCAGCGTGAGCCTGGACAAAACGCCTGACCTCGCCAAAACTCAGTGTCTTCGTCTGTGAGATGGAAATGGTGCCTCTCTGCCTGACGCCACTGAGTCCTTCATACTTTTTCGCCTATTGAGATAGGTACTGAATCCCCTGGGAAAGTCACAACAGCTATGAAGACCTAAGGGATTAGACTAAGATGCTGGGTTACTCCTTCATCCAGCTCTTCCACCATTTAACTCTGTTTCCCCCTCACTGCTTCTGCCACGCCCCCACCTTCTCACTGGCACTGTCTCTCCTGGGAGCATTTCTGAGCCTGTGGCGGAACGGCACTTTTAAGCCTCCCGTCCGTATTCTTTTTTAGTTAATAGGAGACAATCTGTAAATCACTGGCTGTTCTTCCAGACTGCATTCCTTTCGCTGTGCAAATCTGCCCTGGTTTTTCTAAGCCAGCCAAGGAATGTCCTCCTTTGCTGAGAGGATTCCAGAGAATGGCCGTAATTGTAGAGTTTCGTGCTGACTGTGAAGCTGTGGGTCGTGTTAGAGGAGCTGTGACCTGCTTGCCACAAGCAGAGTTCCCACAAGATGGGAACTCTTAGGCCTGGAAAGTTCTCACGTACATTTTCAGATCCCAGTCCTAGATACCATGCCTTCCCATTTTAGAGACAGAGAAACTGTCTGCGTTTCAAGCACACCAACTTCAGCTTATTCGTGCGATTGGCTACACAAATCCTGACCAGGTCTTATCTAAATGTGAGTGCAAGACGACAGGTGTGGACAGTCAGTCCTCCACAGCCCCTCCTGCTACCACCAGGCTATCCACAGAACTTTACTTACCTAACATCTTCAAATGGTGCTCCTTGGTTTGACAAATATATATATAGTCTTAAAATGGCAAACTCCCCAGAGCCTCTGAAATCCCTTCTAGGAAGTGGTCTCCGTGAAGTGAAATGCCATTCCAATCCAGGCTCCAAATGTGAAAGTCCTGTGTCCCTGTCCGGCTCATGGCAGCACAATGGGACAGAGAGAAGCCAGGCTCTGGTGGAAGGCAAGAGTTTTAATCTTTGGCAACCACTGACCCAGGAAATCTGGCCCAGAGACATGCTGTGCTCTGTTTATTCTTCTGTGAACAGGGAATGCTTACCTTCATTTTACCCATGGGCTTTTTCTGACTATATGAAGCAATTTTTAGCTGTATAGGGCTAAGCAAATAGATATTATTATTATTTACTTGTAAAAGATGCAAATTACCATATTTTGTCATGTGTAATACTCACTTTTGCCCAAATTTTTTAGGGAAAAATAAGTATGTGCATTATATATGGGTAGTACTAATTTCATGTCTAGATACACATTTCTAATTCTTTGATTTATGCTTATGCATTAAAAGTATAACCCTAGAGAGCAATAATGATATCCATATGCAAAATAATACCCCAGAATATGATAATCAGTTTTATTTCAAAATATGAATACATAAAAGATGGAATTAAAAAATTGAAATGAAAGATGTTTTCTGAAAGTTTGGACCAAAAATGTGGGTGCACATTATATATGCATAGAGCACATTGTACATGGCAAAATATGGTATATGGCATTTATGTATTAAATAATTTCATATTAATATGTTCATTCTTAATAGATCTATCCACATTTATAAAATATATGTTTCTAGAAATTTTGTCCGGTTGGCCACTTATTACAGGTAAGAGAGAGGGTGGTGTGTTGACGATGGTGCTGACAGATGTGTGGACGTCCTCTTCACCTGTCCCGTAGATTTTCCAACTCATAAAAAGAGGGCCCTTCTCCCAAATGTGCTGCGAGGCGGTCCTCGGCTGCTCTGATCGCGGGCACAGCACTGGAGGCATGCACCCTTCGTTCTTTTTTGTTTGTTTTGTCTTTTTTGTTTTTCCAAACGCACGGTTTTAATTTGTATAGAGTCCTAACCACTTCAGTGGCAGGAGGAGTGGGAGAGGGTCCTTTTTCAGTCCAGGGGCCTCCGTAATGTCGGTCCGTCATCACCAAACACACAGGCAGGTGGCATCGAGGGTTTGGTGAACCAACTGCACTGCTAGGTCTCTCTCTGCCAGCGCGACAAGTTGAGCGTCAGCCTCTGCTGCTGTGAGAATTCCGAATTTAGGATTTGCAACTGTAACTGCTCCAACTTCTGTTTCTGAGGGTTTGAAATCAATTGACAGGACAGTAGACAGGCAGTAGACAGGCATGTGATTGCAGTTTCCACTGTCTGTTCCAATGTCCAGTCAAATTTCTTCACTTTTTTTCAAGAAAACTGGTTGACTTGTTTGTTTTACTCCTGCTGCAGTGGCTTTAAACCCACCGTAGTAACCTGCAGGATCTTGCTTGTACACCTGAGGGCCTTGTTCTTCATCTGTACCAGTTAAGATCGTATGACAACTGAGAGGCCTCATTTCAGCATCCTGTGTGTAGACCTGAGAAATGCCAGCAAGTGTTTTACACAGCATGTCCACAGGAATCTCATCGCCATGCTTGTATTTCCCATTAGCTGCCTCATAGCGGGCCTCTGTACCTGGGATCTGCTGTCAGCTGTCATTCCTGTCACCACACAGCCAGTGTTTTCAATTGTCTCGAATAAGTGAGTCACTGTGCTAGAATCCTGTGTGACAACTACTGCACAGTCTTTCCCTCTGACAGCTGATGTAAGGCCACGCTGGTTAATAGCCTTAAAGGCATATTCTCCTTGGTAGAGACTGCCTTCAGGTGAAAAAAATGGTGATGTGGCAATCACAACCAAGGCTGGAACCACGGGACATGTTGGTATACTCTCTACTTCAAGAACAGTATCTGGGCCCCATAGCTCCAGCACCAGGCGTACCGGCCCCTCCAGAAGTTGCAGCGACAGCTGTATCCTTCATTCTTTAAGGTTGCACGGTGGCCAGAGCTGGCTCCTGCATGAGTTGTTGCAAAACATAGTGGCCAAACAGGTCACTGAACACTGACAGGGAAAATGAATACAGGTTGCTGCCTCGCCTTGGCTCCATGTCTCCTCACGCAAGGCAACACAGGTTGCTTGGGTTGCTAAGCACACGAGCCCTCTGCGTAGAGAGTCCTGGTGGAGATCACTGGTGCTCATCTGGATGCATAGCCAAGATGCCAGGAAGATAAAGCAGGTACGATGGAAACCCGTGGAACCGAAACACTGGCCAATGAGGTCAGCCTAAGAGGAGCAGCTTGAGTCACCCCGCCAGTGTCATTGAGCTTACTGGTGTGGCTGCGGACCGGAGGAGGGAATGCAGCTCTTACCACGGAAACCACACAAAATGAGGGCAGAAAGGTACGCTGGAAACGAAAGGGGCATGAAGAGCATCCATGTCGATGCCCCCCCCCCCAAAAGAGGAAGTTGAAAGTTGAAGGCAGTGAAATCTGGAAACAGGTAGCAAAAGACTCAAAAAATAAAAGCTGGAAAAAAAAGTCAATTAAGATGAAATGCTCAAATAGTTTTCCCTTTCAACCACACCAGCCGTGAGCTAGTCAAAGACAAAAGTGTGAGGAGCTGGAGAAAGTCAAATGTGCAGTCTGCCCTCGGGGCCACAGGCCAGCTGTAGAAGTTCCTCAGCTCTGGGCCAGCCAGCGGCTGACCGTCCTGGCTCTGGGCCAGGGCCCGATGACGTGTAATGAAGGCTCTTTCCCCGAACTAACTGGACTCCACAGACTGGAATGTCTTCTCTGTGGTACAATTCTTTTTTTTTTTTTAATGTTTATTTATTGATTTTAGAGGGAGAGAGAGAGAGAGGCATTCATTGGTTGATCCTTGTATGCGCCCTGCCTGGAAATCAAACCTGCAGCCTTGGTGTTGGATGACGCTCTAACCAAACGAGCTGCCTGGCCAGGGCCTGTGGTGCAGTTCTTGGGTTAATGATATGGAAGCCTTGGGCATGAAGCAGCTTGACAGCAAAGGCCATTTGCATTTATGGTCAAAACTTTCCAAAACTGCTGTGGGCAAGATCAAATCAGACACTGTAATTTTAGTTGCTAGCTTCTTGCTCAATGCACATGATGAGCAAGGCGTGGCATTAACTGCAGGTCTGTGTACGGTTCCTGGAGGAGGGTTCCACCGAAGCGCAGCCCTTGCCCCAAGGGTTTTCTCTAGGCCAAGTGCACACCTAGGGAACATGCAACACAGGCGGTTTATATTTAGCTTTGGAAAGCCTACAAGCCAGACACCAGGAGGGCATTTTTCTTACAGAAACATTATTATAGGTCTTCAGATCTCCAAGCCAACCCTCAACATTTTCTTTGGGCAAGAATCTGTCTGAAATACAATGGTAATATTACCAGAGAACCTAATTGCTATGTTTAGCAATATGTCTTTGGGAAAAATGCATTCAAGGATCCAACTTAGACACCAGGGGTCATTTTCCTTCTGTGTAGCCTGGACAGCCTGAATGAGGGCCCATCCTCCTCTGCTTTTCATCTGCAGCAAAGAAACTGACACTGCCTCATCTTTGGACTCCACTGGGGGCTCATGCAAGAGCCGCGGGGAGAATGAAAATTGGGCGAGGCAGCACGGGACTCCCAAGGGTGTGGGAGTGGGGAACTGGGTAGGGCCTGGCCAGCACGAGGCCAGTCCAGGCTGGCTCCTGACCAACCCCCCGTCTTCAGTTCTGTCAGTGTCAGGGATTGTTCTGCCTCCATGCTTTCATTCCTTCTTTTCTGCCACGAAGTTCTGGGTGCCTGTTACATCTTTGCTAGGCACTGTGCTAGGCATTTTGCTAGGCACTGTGTACTTCGTGAAATAAACAAGACGTAGGCCTTACCCCATGGAATAGAACTTTTATTAAAATCTGAACCCCAGATGAGAAACACTCATTTACCTCCAGTACCTGGAATAGCATCTGGCACACAGTTACTACTGACTAAATATTTGTTGAATGAATGAAGGAGCTCACAGACATGCGAGATGGTGACCATTCTTTCCCAGCATGGCCCTCCCTGCCCTGACCTTGTCTTTATAGTCTAGCCATGTCAAATTCTGCAGATGTCCCTCAGGGGATCTGCTGCCTTGGGACTTGGGTCATGGTGTTCTTCCTGCCCAGCATCCCTGTCTTAGTCTTGCCCTTCTCAGCCCTCCCCATATCTTTCCACAAATAACTCCTATCTTAAAGTTATTAACTTATTTAACAAATATTAGTGGGGCTCCCATTACTTGGGAGGAGCTGTCCTAGAAAGTGGTGATTCGGTGAGGAACAGAAAACCACGGCCTCGTGTGTCACCCCCCCCCCACCCTTTGGAGTCTATAGCCTATCAGGAAGACAAAAACAAGGTGACCCGGCCAGCTGTCTGGTGACGACATGATTAGTGCTGTGCAGGGAAGGAACAGGCGCCATGAGCGCATGAGCAGAGGGACCCTTCCTAGTCCTGGAAGTCAAGACCTGCTTCTCTGGTGAAGGGATGTTTAAATTGGGGGAGGGGAAGGGGCGGTGGGAGGGGATTGCTTTGGAGGCAGAGAAAGTGCTGTGAGCAAAGGCCCCGAAGTTCTGCTATGAGCAGGAGCCGGACATGTTTGAGAACTGAAGTACGCCAAGGTCTGGGCGGGGCTCCACCATCTCGAGGAAGCCCTCCTCCTTCTCGCTCCCGAGAATATTGTAGACACTTGCTTGGAGCAGCCGTGATTCTCTCTTCCTAATTCCATCATCACCCTGCATATCACGTTGTCATATAGTTCGTACATGGTAAGTCTGCCTTCCTGTGTAGACCACAGACCTTTAAACAGCGACCATTTTATTTTATTTTATTTTTCAATTACAGCTTACATTCCATATTATTTTGTATTAGTTTCAGGTGAAAAGACAATTGTTTCTGAAGTCCCAGCACTTGGTGTAGTGTGAGGTATGTTGAAGGTGATTGGTAAACGTCAGTCATATAAAACAATGGATTCATGCATTGAGCCAAGCTCTTGATAAGAGCAGGTGTTAAAGTGACAGTGAGCCCCAAATGATACTGCCTGGAAAATACCTGAAGTAAAGCTTGTCCCTTTAGTCAGTTAAATTCCAAGCCACAGCCTTTCACAATCAGCCAAACTGGGGAAGGGCAAGAGCCCATAATGATGCCGGAGGAGCTTTCCTGCTCTCCTGACAGAGCGGGTCCAGAGTAGCTGAGGGTCAGGCAGGGATTTTCTTAAAGCAGCAGCAGCAGCAGCAGCAGCAGCAGCAGCAGCAGCAGCAAGGCATTTTCGGTTGCCCTCACACATGGAGGAGTGTCCAGGCAGTGTAATTTTAATGGCCACTGGTTTCATAACCCAGTTATGTTCTAAAAGAAAATTTAGGGGACTCACACAGGGCTGCCAACTTTTGACTTGAATAAGGTCATTTAAAAAAATCAGTCTTCTTATACTATAAGCTGATTTTTAAAAACCCCTCAAAAGGGAAGACTTTGAATCAAACACATTTAGCTTTAGGAGAAATTTACTGTATTGGTCTTGATTGGTATTGTTTTGCTGGGACCCGGTGAACTCTTCCTGAGGAATTTGCAGTGACAGTTGGGAATGCCTTGAAAAACCCTCCAGGGCGGAGAGCTCAGGAAGCACGGTCATGGACAGGGTGGTCTGGGAGAGGCCACCCCCATAGTGGGAAAGTCTGGGTCTTGAGGGTCCAGCGGGTGGGCAACCTGGACTTGCAGTCTGCCACGTGAAGAAATCTGCTCTAGCAAACTGGTCAAAAGCAATTCAATGATATAGGGTATGCCTATACCTCAAAGCCTGTTACTTGACCTAAACGTTGCACTTTCAACTTCTAAATACAAGGTTGACCTGCATTTGTTTGGCCTTTATGCTGTGTGTTCACTTAGAAGTGAACTTCGGCAGTTGTTTCTCTCCAAGGTGAGCAACCTCAGTTCTCAGAAGGAGGGTTCACCTCTTAGAGGAGGGAAAGAAGGCAACCAGTAACTGAGGGAGTTTTTGTCTGGGCATTTAGACATAGAAACTGGCTCAGTGGGTAGATGGCATTAACATGACAGCTGAAACTTTGGCTTCTCTAAGGAGAACAATATATATTTCCCTTCAAATAGTTTGAGCAACGGGAAAAGACAATCCCATTTTTAACATGTCAAATCTCTCTAGGCCACTGTGATCACTGGTTTGAATAGCAAATAAGTGGGCAAAAATCTGCTCTTCTTTAGTTCAGTTAGGTTGACACAAATGAACAGCCGAGGAGAAGAGCCCAAGTGCGGATTGTTGAATATGACGACAAACCTGAGGTCGTGTCGGCAATGGTCATAAATGCTGCCCATCAAACAGGTCCACACACACGTTCCCTATTTAATTTTGTATTGTCACCTATTAAAATTTAATTCTGAATTCTTTACCTGGAGGTTGTGTGCTGTGGCATTGGACAGCATTTTGTTGGTCTCACTAGTCCTCAGTGAAGCCCATAATCACTAGAGCAGGAAAGCTTAAAGAAATGCCTGCCATTCTACTCAACAACCCATCCCCGTTCCCGCATCCCAAGGTACTGGTGGAGTTTGGGGAATATATTGCTTCTTTTCACTGGAGTCCTGTTGCTCATGGGATAGGGCCAAGGGGCAGATGGCAGCTCACTCTGTTCGAGGTGTGCCTTTGGGGAGTCTGGGGATGAAGAGGGACAATGGCAGGCCTAGGCCAGATTAGGGCCAATGTGGTGTTTACATGCCACTCTGGGGATCCTAAAGAAAGGGGACCTAATTAGGGGGCAAAGTCCTCCTGCAGGAAAAGAAAAAAAAACAAAACACCAAGCTAAGGTCCCACGCTTGCTTCTATGTACAGGAATGCTAAGGTGTTTACTCTCCCCTTCCAACATTTGGCCCAGAGTCCCAAGGAAAAGTAAACAGCACTCCCACTTTAATCCTGTAGTGAATGGTTCATGGCTCAAAATTCCTCCTCTGCTTCAAATGCATGTAGATCAAAGCAAAAGCTGAGAAGGGATAAGCATCCCTTTGCAAGGACTTGCCGTGTGGCCTGTGGCTGTCATGATCCTTTCTGAGGTCGGCCTGGGACGATTTTCCACGGAAGGGTCTTTTCCTGACCCAACCTGTGGGAATGTTTTGTGTCTAGGAACGATTGCCCAGGACATGTGAGAGATCCCAGAGCCGTGAGAGAGGTGGGCGATGTCCCCTGCAAACACGGAGAGACGCTGCAGAACTTCCTCACGGTCAGTAAGGTAACCCCGGAATACATACCTGCCTGTAGAGCTGTCACCCCGTGTGAACCCCCTTCTGTGACATCACAGTGTGCTGGGCTGGGACACTGCTAGTGTGCTGTGCTGGGACACTGCCATAAAGCAGTCCCATAGTGGAAAAGAAAAGGAATATGCACAGTAAGCACTTGAGTACAGTGGGTCTGGTGGCTGGAGGCCACCCCTGGGAAAGTCTCCTTAGCAGCAGCGTCCTTGTGACAGTGACTGAACATTATGAGAAATAGTGAACAACAAGCTTTGATTAGACCTTGTCTTGAAAGATGGGATTAAAATGTATGAAAGTAACTTATCTCACATAGTATCATTTACGTCACAGGTGGCAAACACAAGGCCCACAGGCCGAATCTGGCCCTCCGCCTTGTTTTATCCAGCCCGGCACCTTGTTTCTGCCTGGCGGCAGTGCCGAACTCCTTACCCCTAGTTAAGGAGTAGTTACATGTATACAGTCCTAAAATTACATTTGGCCCTTTGAAGGCAACCGTGAGGCTGATGTGGCCCCCAGTGAAAATGAGTGTGACACCCCTGATTTACGTGATCATTAAAACAATGTGCTCCTCCTCAGAATGACAGAAGACTGAGGTGTTGCGGCCTGTCGAGGCCTGGCAGGTCCACTCTAGATTCAGGCAGACGGGAGAAAATGCACGGAGCCGGGGATGCTCGGCATGCCTTCATTCGTGCGTGGGCGGGCCGTGCACGCGGCAACTGCATGTCAATCTAGTGAGAAGCCCCTACCTGCTTAAGTACTAGAGATGAACAAAGCCAGCTCAAGCCAAAAAATTATATAACATAGCATGATTCCTCACATGTGATCCCACTTCATGTTATGGGATCCGTTTATGGGATCCCTGTCTCAAGGCTCTGAGAACACGACTTATGAGGCCCCTCCAAGGCTACGGGAACACTGCTTCCCTTAGTTACCTGGATACCTGGGTGGGGAAGCCAGACTGCCTCCATTTACCCTACAACCAAAGTGTTGATTTTTTTGAGCAGTTTTTCAACAAAATTGTATGTGTGACTTTCACAGCACAGTCATAAAGTGGGTCATTTTTACAAAGATATTCATGAGCCTCAGCATTTTTTCCCAAGGGCCTATCTTCATTCTTTGATGTTTCTATCATTCTCTTTTGAAAGAATGTCACCATCCTCACGGATTAGTTCCTCTTCGCTTGTCCAGGGGTCCCAGGCTGCCATCTCCTCCCTGCCTGACACCTTCTGTGTGATTTGAATAGTTTTCCAAGATCACATCTGTTAATTCTGTGAAATCCCCCATCTCCGTGGGCTTTGCAGTTTCACTCTGCTGCCGATTTGCTTTACGTTGCATTCCTATATTTGATGCCGGGAGGGAAGGCTGATTGACATGGGGATTTCATAGTAATCAGAGAGATGTTTGAGCAAGACGAATTTGTAATTTGTCAATTCAGTTTCGGAGTATGTAAGAATCAGTGGGAGATCTTATTAAAATGCAGATTCTGATTCAGCAAGAATGGGGTGGGACGAAAGTCCTGCATTTCCAACCAGCCTCCTGGGGATGCCAATTTTACCAATCCTGCTGCATTTCCATGTGAGGCCCTTCTAGCTACAAGTTCTTTGACAACAAACACTTAGATGATGGGATGTGGACAGCCTGCTCGGCCTGGGCTGCAAGGCCGACTGGCAGAGGACGGGTTACTTTCTCCTGCTTCCCAGGATCACATCTTTGATAAAAGAAATTTTTCATCCTCTCCATCTCAAACCTGGGCTATCCCTTCACTTGAGAAATTTATTTTTGATAATAAAGCACTGAAGTTTTCAAATAATTTACTTAGATATTTTATATTTACTTAAAGTATAAACTACATTCAGAGGTATTCATATAATAAAGTCACACTCAGTCTCTTACATTTTCCTAAGCTTCCTGGGGTGAGAGAATAGAGGGCAGGCACAGCCGTCCATCTCAGGATACAGCCTTGGGAGTGTGTCACTAGCCCGCTAAGGTAGGGGCTCACGGGGTTACTCGCTCAAGCTGTGGCCCTCCCCTAGAGGGCTCAGGAAACAGATTTCTGTGTTTTCGTGTAGGCGACCTCTGCCCAGGGCCTTAGGACTCTTGTTCTTCAGCAAAATAAGTAGTTCTCTCCCTGGCCCAGTATCTTTTCACTCCCAGATGAGTTGAATGGAGGCAGTTTGGATTATTAGCAACAGGAGTTCCAAAGGCCACACCCCACTTCCCCCAGGAGAGGCTACAACCCAAGTTCATTCCTGGGAAGGCAAATGCAGGGCCTTGGGAAAGTAGGGTGTGGCATTTTTGTTCCAGGCAGCCAGGTTAATTTCTCACCTGAGGAGCAAATCATGCCAAGGCAGCAGTCGGTGTATAAATAAGTAAAACCAACAGGAGTCCGAAGTGGAAAAGTTACAATTCTCTTAGTAACAGGACCTTACAGTGATACGATCTACGGAGACATCACTAAGGCCACACTC